>VDFB02338994.1:0-48606 GCA_007258455.2 Sequoia sempervirens | reverse complement strand
GGAACAAGCTATCCAACGAATATAATTTTAATGAGCTTTGGTTTTATTATGTATTTGTTTTTTTAGTTTTATTAAACATAGGTTTTGCATCGAAAATGAAGGTCTTTGTTCTGCACATGTGGAAAAATAACAAATTATCAATTTTTCTTTTTTGAAAAATATGAGTGCATTAGATATTGAAGTCCTTGATACAACCCAAAAATAAAATAAAATTGATATATACAAAAAAAGTTATGCTTTATACGGTCACGCTATATTAAAGAAAAAAATCAATAAAAAACTATCTAACCAAGTGGAAGAACTAGATACCAGAATTACGAATCTAAATTCAAAAGAATTAGAATTTTATCCTTCATGGAAAAAAAGTTATGCGTTATACAATGTGAGTCACTTTTTAAAAATGTTGTTTTATGAAAAAAACTAGTTTTCATGGGAGATGGAAAAAGAAGTGTAGTGTAATTCTAAAGTTTTTGACAAAAATATTTTTAGAATCTACAGACAAAATGTGATGAGACTCTAGTTTACATCATCTTCAAATTCTTCACGATTTAGCTGCTATAGGTGCCTGAATGTGAAGATTTAGTTAAAAATAATAATTTTAGTGTTTAGTTTGGCCAAAAATTGTAAACCACTATTGTGGGATCACCCAAAAACATCTATCTCTCTTTTGATCATAGTGCTCTATGTAGATGTTCTAGTAATAACAAGTAATTCAATCACAACTATAACTACGATTAAAACTGCTTTGCATGATAGGTTTTCCATGGAAAACATGAGTCTCCTACACTTTTTCCTTGGACTTTAAATCAACCAAATTGAATTAGGAATCAAAGTTTCTCAATCCAAGTATGCGAGAGATCTCCTAGTTCAGTTTCACATAATGAATTGCAAGCCAACAACCACACCTTTCCTATTGAGGGGACAGTTTGAGGATGGCAAGGATACACCATTGGTTGATTGCACATAGTATTGTCAACTTGTGGGGAGTCTTCTTTATCTCACTCACTCTCAGCCAAATCTCTCATATGTAGTGGGGGTTGCTTCCAAATACATGTAGGAGCCACATGAGATACATTGGAGAGCTTCCAAGCGTATACTTTGATATGTCTAGGGAACTATCTACTATGAGATTCATTCTTTAGGAAGTTGTACTTTGGATCTCATTGGCTACAGTGATTCCGACAAGGCTGGCGATAACATTGATCGCAAGTTCACTTCAGGATATGTTATTAGTTTGAGATCTAGCCCCATTTGTTGGTTAAGCAAGAAGCAATTTTCCATTACTTTATCATCAACAAAGGTTGAATATAGAGGCACAGTGAATGTTACCATTCAAATTATTTGGTTGCAAAAATTTCTAACTAATTTCGATATCCTCTTTCATCGTTCGACTATCGTTTGGTGCAAAAATTAGAGTACACTAAAGTTTTCCAAATAACCCGTACAATGACAACAAACCAAACACATTGAGATCCACATGCACTACATACATGAATTGATACATGATGGAGTCATCAACTTGCAGTACTGTCCCACTTTTGAACAGACTGTTGACATCTTCACGAAGAATTTCATTGAGCATAAGTTTCACTTTCTACTAGATCATTTTGAGATGGACATTGCAACGTAGTAGCTACCATGCATTGTTAGCATTTTTGTGTGAGAGGCAGTTTTGTTCCCACAAGGTTTTCTTCTTTCTTTTTCTCAGTGTTTTGTAAACAAAGAATTTGGAACCCTATTAGACACTTACCCTTCTAGCGTTTTTCACCTAAAAGGGAAGGAATAGGGTTAAAAATCTAGGGTATTTACACTCAAGAGTAATGTAAACAAGATGTTATGTATCTAATTATGATGTACTAATGCACTATTCTGAAAAGAAAATGATATAATGAAGCTAAACCTAAGAAATGCAAAGTGTTGGAAAACACACTATGATATGCAAAAAGATGAAATAAGTACAATAAATGATAAAAGGAAGTTGGAAGACAAAAACTATGCACTTGGAAACTGATGAAGAGTTGACTGGAGATTGCACAGACCTCTGAAATTTTGAAAATTTTGATTTTTCAGCCAACTGGGACGCTTACGCCAAGTTGGACAACTTAGTCCCAGTTCGGGGAAACTACCTAAAAAGGTGTTTTTGCCAAATGGGTATCTGAAACTATAAATTTTCTGAAAAATCTATGCAATGGGACTAAGTCACCATTATGGGCACTGAGTTAGTCCACTTCAAATTTTTTGCAAATTCGAAAGTGGAAATGGAAGCGCACTACCTGCACTCTATTTTATGATGGAGATCTGTATCTGAATCTTCAAAAAACCCTACAAAATAGATAATTGTTTGATTCCTAATTGGGGGTTTGCCTCACTCAAATTTCTAGTTGGTATTTAAACCTTGAAATGATAATAAAATCTACATAAACCCTAGCCTTAATTGTGTCTAAGACTAGGAAAATCTGAAACAATGCAAAACCCTATTCTAAAGTGCTAGAATTAGATTGTTTAAAGGAACTTGAATGATGCAAGACTTCAATGCATGAAACCCTGCAACATTTTAAATGTGAATAAATGAAATGCAAACCTTAAATCTGAAGATATAGTGAAAATGGAAGATGAAATCATTTTGAAAACAAGTCTTTAGGTGTGATTTGATGGCTAGTTGCATCTCTTCAACCTAGATTTCTCCATGATTCACCATAGGAATCCATAATCAACAACATGCAATGCAAGATCTTGAATAAGAAGTGAGGTTGAAGACCTACAAAAACCTTAGTTTGCTGCCCTTAAGCTTCAACTTTGTTGTAGAAATACTACTAAGATTTCTTGTGAAAGATATTTTGCTCTTGACTTTTAATTTTTGCTTGTAAAAATGATTAAAGATTGTGAAAAATGACCTAAAGACATGTACTTATAGGCATTAACACTGAATTACTCATTATTTTAACTTCATAGGCCGACATCCCTCAAAAATTTGAATTAGGTTGGTGATTTTCCTGCTCAAAAGTGGAAAACACCCCCAAAAGGGACTAAGTCGCCACCACGGGTGACTTAGTCCCACCAAGAACTTTTGAGGTGGGTTTCACAAAATTTGAGTGGTTTGAATATTGCTTGTGGGGATTTAAGTGGTTTGTGAGTGAAATAGGCCTTTAAGGGGTGATTCATGCAAGGTGTCTAAAAGAGTACCTAATTAGGCCACAGATTGTACTTTTTGCAAAGGAGTACAATTTCCATGTCCACATTTAGCCCCCACTTTAGCGCTCACATGACTCCACATGTATATGTAAGCTAAAGGACTCTAAACAATGCATTTTATTTTATAAAAGGATACTCTTTCAAGTGTCGGGAGAACAAAGCCCCCAATGTAGTTATCTGAAAAACCACAACATTAGGAACCACATCCTGCAACACGAATTCGTTGGTTGTCCAAAAGTCCTTTTTCTTAACTTGTAGAAATCAAATTCAAGGGTAGATGTATGCCCACCCTTGATTCTGCTTGCTTTACGGAGGTGGAATGAAGGTAATAGTCTAGCCACATCAAACAAGGAATATCATATTAGAGGACATTTCCAAGTACCATGTCACATACTGATAGACATTTGATGATGTTGAGTGCAGAATCATGATTCCAATGCATCGAACGACATTGAAAACAGAGTTCCCTAGCTCCTGTTATGTTGTTTTGAAGAAGTGCTTTATTAATTCATATGGTAGAAGAACCCCTAAATGCATAGTAAAAAGAAATGACAATAGGTTAAAATAGGGAAAGGAGATTAATTTGTCACTTACCATTTCATTTTACCTTCTTGTAGCTTGAGAGTGACGAGTGAGATGGAAAACTGCCGAGTAGACGGGGATACACACCTTCACGTTTGGATGTTCTCCAAGATTAGGTAGCACATGGTGAGCGTCAACATGAGGTGAGTCGATTCTGCAACTTTTGTTTAGTGATTTTTATGGATATCTAGGTTAATTTAGGATATTGGAAAAGGTTTGCAAAGTGTCCCCTTTTTTAGTGAAGTGTCCCATTTGTTCACAAAGTGTCCCTTTTGTTCACAAAGTGTCCCGTTTCTTTGCAAAGTGCCCCATTTCTTTGCGAAGTGTCATGTTTCTTTGTGAAGTGTCCCAAAAGGGTTCTAAAGTGTCTAGGGCCTTGAGAAAAGAAAACTAGATGGACTTTAGTACACTTACATGATGAATAATGTAAAAGTTGAAGATATTAGATGAATTTTAGAGCATATTTTTGTAAATTTGATAGGTACCCACCCAATCACGACAACGATTAGGAGGGTGACATTTGAGCTTCTTGAGAGATTTGGCTCCATCACTATCAGGAGAGGAGACAGAGCATCTTCAGGCAGTGGAGATGACTGTCACCTTGGAGGATATACACTAGATTCTCTATGTTGTGATTCGAGGAGAGTGAGTATATTTCTGCAGAGACCGCACCTTCCATGAGCAGAGGGATGATTTACAGTATTGTGTAGAGGGTCCTATTCATGATGCATGGGTTAGATGATAGATTGATTTGTCTATGCTTTTATATTAAATGAGCACTTCTGGTTCGATGGATTATGATGCACACTGTACCACTAGTTCTCCTCCCTGATGGGCGAGGAGGGCACCTTAAGGGAGGACTAGTCCATTTGATTTGAGGGATGGCAAAATGGCACACATTATATGCTTAGGGTTGGTGTATCCTAGCTTATCTATATTATGATCTTGGGTAATTTGTATTTCGAGAGGTGGACAGTATGGTGCACTGCACGCTTCTACATGTGTGGTGCCTTGAGCACCTTCGAAAAACAAGTTAGGTAGGACTAAGTCGCTATTGTTGGTGACTTAGTCCACTTTTGAATTTCTAAAAATTCAAAAGTGGAAATGGAAGCCCTCAATCTGCAGTTCGATTCCTTATAGGTGTCTGCTTCTGAAACTTTGATTTTCAGGCCTAAAAGTGACTTTTTGTTGATATTTTGGCTTTGCAAGCAAGGAGAGGTCTTCAACAAGTCTTCAACCTTATCTTCAATGATCTTCAAACCCTCAAAGTGTCTAAATCTGCAAACACACAATGAAAGAGAAAAAAATGTTGGATGTTATGGCATGGGGGTTTGCCTAGGTCAAACCCCTTTTTAGGTAATTAAACCAAATGAAGAAAGAATGTAATGAAGCATGCAACAATGGAGTTAATACCTTGCCATGATATTTGATTTTGATTTTCTATAGCAAAATATGAAGAATCTTTCCTTGAATGTCCTTGGAAGCTATCTTGATGACTTAGAATGTAGAAACCCTAGCTTGCTTGACTTGAAGGAGAAGATAGATGATGAAAGAGTTGTGAATGAGTTAAGAGATTATGAATTAGGGCTTATAAGGTTGTAGTTATAGGAAATCCACCTGATTTGTCTGTTAATTGGATTCCTAAGGCTGACATGAAGAAAGAATAAACTTAAATTCCAAATTTTGCCGCTCAAACCTTTAAAATAGGCCAAATTGGACTAAGTCGCCATGTTGGGTGACTTAGTCCCACCTAATAGGGAATAATTTGCTTAGATGGACGACTTTGTTCCAGAGGACCCCTTTTATCAACTAGAATGATGGGGAATGAGAAATTTTAGTTCTTATGTTGATTTCACCATGTATTTGATCAAATTATGCCTTGGGATGCACAATATGGGGAAATAGAGGACTATTGATGATGATGTAAAGGTCAATTAGGACTTGGGACACATAATTCAGTGTGAAAGTGTGATTAAATACACTTTACAACACTAAATTGAGGTCCACATAACCTAGGAAGGTACAATATCCAATGTGAATGTGTAAGACACATTTCAACACTAGATTAACATTAAGTTTAATTTACAAGGCTTCTAGATTGATGTGATAATGCAATTAAATACATTTTGCAACATTGAATTAGGGAAAGGTGGGTCCATTAAGTTTAGAGAGGCGTGAAAGTCTTTTACAACACTTTACAAGACCTTTACAAAATGTTGTTAGATGCATTTTATTCAGTTTGCAAGGATCCAGGATGTAGTGCAGATACATAAAACACCTCACAACACTAAATCAAGGCCTCATTAAGTCCAATTTGTCATCAAATATTCCCAAATCATGCAAGCAAAAAGGGATACTTTTTCCATGTCCATAGGTTCTATCTCCTTAGTTAGACTTAAGGGGGAGTGTTAGTGCCAATTAGCAACTCTGTTTTTCCTATAGATAAGTGCTTTTTCCTATGGATAACTGTTGTTCAACTTAGCAAGGTAATTGTTGTTGCTTTGTTTAACTATAAGCTAACTATGGATTCTCTTTGCATTTTCCTTAAATGCCCTTGCTTTTCCTCCTTGATTTATTCCTAGCATTGGCTTCATCTTTGTAAATAAATGCAATTTCATTGTGAATAAAGAGAAGTTATTCATTTTTTCTTGCTCTAATTTTTTTGTTTTGCAAGTTGTTTCCTTTTTTTTCTAGCTAGATTCATACAATGTTTTATAGGTTTAATTAAAATTTTAAATCAGCTGCAATCTCCCACTAAATTCTCTAGGGAGTGAGTCTCAATTGCTGCCACAAAGTTATTATTGTCACAAAAGTTTGCACCCTTTGTTGAGATGATGAAATCACTTGACCACCTTGTGAAACATGGGATGATCTCCTTGAGTGTAGGCTTAGATTGTGGAGATCAACCTCCAGAGAGGGACGATTCCCTTGGATTTATCACCTAAACTAAGTAAACTAATGATGCTTGCTGGGAAAAGAGAGAAGGATAACATATAATGAAACCTAAACTCTAATACCGTGTTGCACCATAAAGGTTTTCAAACCTATGCTACTGTTTTAATACACAATTCCCCCAATAGTTTAGCTTAACTTTACACAACTCAGATTTTTTTATATGTCAATGCATCAGTTTTTTGCAAGGAGGTTTGGTTTTCTAACAATTTTAAAGGAAAAAAGGTGTTCTTTCACAACTTAAATGGTTGTTTGAACCACTACATATGTTTTTTTGCTTAAAGGTGCTAAAATAATTCAATGAAACAACTTCTGAGAAGGCCAAAATGCTTAAACTTCTGAGAAGGCCAGAATGCTTAAACTTTATTGATAAAAAGGTGTTGACATAGCTGTACAAGTCTAAAAATGGAGTTTCATTTGTTGCTCTAGCTTCAAAGAATCTTCAAGATAATTACAATACATGCTAGAAGAGAAAAGAACTAACTTAAAATTGCTCTCAAAGCTTGTTTATATGCTGCTCAACAGCTGCAAGAGAATAGGAACATATGTTACATTCTCTGCAAACAGGGATATGGTCTGTATTGGAAAACTAGGGGCTACTTGTCCTTTATTTCCTCTCAATTGATTTTCATGAAGGAGACTTGAAGACATATCAGAAATAATATTATTATTTGCAAAGCCTGCTAGGAAAGCAACTGTCCCATGTTCTTTTTTTTTTGGTAGCATTCGCTCTATGAGACCTATGTCCACACAATCCATTGGTATCCATAAATTGAGTTTATGCTCTCCTTTGCATAGTCTTTTCATGGATTGTGACTATCATTGCATTGAAATTCACTATGATGTTCATTGCCTCTTTCCACAAATTGTTGCTCTTACCATTATAGTATTGTCCCTTATAAGGAAAACCTTTTTTAAAGGCTGTCTTCTAGATCTCATGATGACTGTGACTGTCCATCCTTTAAAAGTATCTTTAAAAGTCTTGATGGAGAATATCATACCTTTTTTTTGCAGCCTATCCCATGTAGAAGAAGCTGCTCCAGGCTTGTTCCCAAGTCTCCCTTGATACTGCCCTTATCTGTTAAGCTCTCTCTATACTCATGCTTCAACAGTCATATGACTATCCTGCATTTAGCCTAAATGGTCATCACTATCTTTTGATTTGCAACACCTTTTAGACATATATCTGATCACTAAAAGGGTTCTATTTGATACCTCCCCTTTCTTTACACCCTTCTGTATGGAAATTGTATCTGATCAGTAGCCTTGACCAGTTGGTGCACTATAAGATGGTGTCTGATAGGAACCTATTGCTGGTAAGTTCCATAATCAGGATAAGCACTATAAACATACATAGCTGGATCTTGAGGGAGGGGAACATAACCATGTTATCGATATCCTTGACCATAACCAAAGCTCTACTACCATTTGATTGACTTGCATCAACTTGGGATTATCCACTATGTATTTCTTCCGGGCTATGCATTTCTGCCAGGCCTACTCTCCTGTCTTTGTTGCATGACAAGAGCTTCCAACCTCTTTGAGTTTTACTTTGACAACTAAACTGTCTTTAATTCTTAACAAAAATCTTTGTTGACCCTCCCATTACACATGGTTCTACAATAGGACTGTCAAAATACCATACTGCCCTACCATCTAGCAGGTCTGTCTTTTCTTTAATACTTTGATTACGGCAAGCCACAACCTTATGCTTCTATCATACACTTAGATGAAACCCTTTTCTGTGTATTCTTACAAATCTGAGACCTCTATGCATATTACCATCTACGAACCCTTGTGCCCTTACATTTGCATTTGATGTTTTAAAGAACAACATACTCAATTTTTCTCTTCCTGGAATTGCGACTGAGAACCTCTAAAAACGGCTTTCCTCATTGGTTTTATTGCATGTGTTGTCATTTTCAAACAAACTTTTACTTGCATGCCTCAACAAAGAAGAACTATTTCTGATAGAAGAAACTTGGACTTGTTGTGACAATTCATGGAACAAAAGTTGAGAAAAAAGAGAAATGACAAGTACTGACAGCTTTCTTGCCATGCAAATCTCGTATGAAGTTATCATCAATGCATTTGGCATAGAAAAACATCCCCAAAATGCATTCAACTTAATGGCTGCGAGCATTTTTATTATGAAAATGTTAGAGATAAAAGGGACAAACAGACTTGTATCTTCCCTTGTCTTCCACGTGCATGCTCCCATATTGAAAAGAAACAATGAACCTCATGAGATTTCTAACCATCTTCACAACTTTGAAGGGTTCTATGCTGCTTCATAAATGTCCTGTTTTCTCCTTTATCCTGCACGTTATCTTCTGCTCGAACAAATCTCTCTGAAATTGCAACATGGGTTTCACAATGTGGATTATCCTTCCCTAATATACTGCAGAAAACTCCTCCAATGTGCCCTTTTCTTTCCTTGAAACTTCTGCAACGTGGATTGAAACAACACAAGAGGGCGCTGGTCTTGTGCTATACATTAAAATTTCCTTCATTGCAAACAACAAAACCCTAGAAACTCTCCTTGCTACGTGGGTAAAAGGAAAATAACCTGAAAATCCCTTTCCTTTCATTCTTTTGATTTTTCATTACAAACTTTTACCTTTGTTTTTAATACACTTTTAAAATTTTAACAATATCCTCAATAAAAGTGCCTCTAAAACAAAAAGTGTCAATAGTAACAGAATTAGTTGTCAAAAGAGTTTTGGTTAATATACTAACAACATGCTTAGATGTGGGAGAAAACTGTGATTCAACTTGCCTAGCTTGAACCAGATCAGGAATCAAATGATGTCAGATTTCTATGTGTTTCAACCTAATATGAAATATATGATTCTTGGTCATTGTAATAGTGCTACTATTCTTACAATAAATAACCGGTGGATGTTTTTGAATCAAATGTAAATCTTCCAATGTCCTAATCCACATGGCTTGACAACTTGCTACTGTAATTTCTATATATTATGTTTCTCTAGAAGAGAAAGCCATGGTTGTTCACTTTGTTCTACTCTAAGATAAAATTTTAGAGTTAAGTGAAAAAACACCAAATGTGATCTTCATCTATTGAATCTAGAATCTCTGTAATCAATTAGCTCACATTTTTCAGTGGAAGAATAATGAATACCAAAATTTGATGTACCACTCACATACCTTAAGATTCTTTTTGTAGAATGCCAATGAAAATCATATGGATCCTACATGAACCAAGAGATGATACTTGGAACACATGTAATTCTAGCGGTGATGAGGTACATGAAGCTTCCAACAAACTTTCGATACAAATACTAGCATCAACCTTGGAACTTACATTTTCCTTGGTTAATTTTTCACAAAGTGCTATAGGGTGACAACTATTGTGCATGTCATCATTCAAAATTTGTTAAATAAATCAACTACATACTTGATTTGAGAAATAAATATATCTTATGATTTCTGTTGCATTTCCATAATAAGAAAATAGTGAATTAGTCTTAGACCTGATATTTCAAATTCTTGTTTAATTTTTACCTTAAATTTTCGCATGAGATTTGGGCTATAATTCATATAATAAGATCATCAACATAAAGGAAAACAATGAGAATATCACTACCAATATTTTGGACACAAGGAGATTGCTCAAAACCCATAAAGAGTTTTCTTCAGGTTGCAAACCATATCTTCTTTCTTAGAATTGTAAAAAAATGGTAGAGCAGTAAAATTGAAATTGCATACTACACCATTATTGTACAGTAAACATAAAATGATATCTTTTATTTCATTAGGATGTTTTTACATTTCAACACATTGGCTTTGTAAAGCCATTATTCCTAGCAATCAACTAACCTACGGGAATAATCCCACTAATCAAACTACTAACAATATTTATTTAATATTATTTATTCTAAAACTAAATAAACAAGCCTAATTAATGTAATATCCAACATTTCCCCCTTATTACATTAATCAAAACAATGGATAGAACATTGCAAGAGTTGATCAAAACTACCCTTTTGGAGACTTTGAATAAGCACCTTCACCAATTCTCCTCGCTCACCCAAGAAACATCAGATTGATTCCATTAGTGGATCTGCTAACTATAGAACTTGGAAAGACCTGCACAACATGAGAGAACGTAAAGTGTCTCCATCCTTCTTGCACAATGAGACAACAAATTTCCTCCAAAAGTTCACATCTCCTTCAATTGTGTCAAAATGCCTCCTCCAGAGTTGCACATGAGAGAAAAACTCTCGTCTAAGAGTCCACATCTTGTCCAATTGTGTCAAATCCCTCCTCTAGTTTTGTGTAAACAATCACTCCTTTGTTGTACAAAATAACCTCAACCAAAAGTGAATACACCTACTACAACCACAAAAAATTCAACAAAATGCAAATCCCCCCTTGCTCTTGGAAAGGAGATAGATATAATTTTGTTTTCTGATGCAATGGATCATCTCTGTGTGAGAAGCTGGCTTGATATGATAAATTTTCTGCATCCTCCATTGCTTCCAACCTCCAATTGTTCCCTACTTAGTCTTTTCTAGCCAATTGTAGCCTAAAATCTCCAAAAAATTGTTAGGTGTAGTGTGGGTAGCCCTGGGAGCAAAATTAATTGATAATATAATTGACAATATCAAAATTTGAAGGTGTCAAATTCAACCCAAAATACACATTTTATACAATATTGTCCAGATTATCCTTGTAACACCTTATTTCTCTTGTATAGATGCATAAAATAATTTCTACATCTTTCAAATCATAAACATCTTACAATTTCCTTCCAAAACCCTTATTAGTCCATAAACCCATGCTAAGCAAAAATGAAAAAAATTCAATTAAAAATTTTCAACTTCAATAACACTTCAAAATAAAAAAAAATAATTTCTCACCTCCACATAGGCATGTAGAAACAAGATTTACTACAAGTCTCTTCCATTACGCAACCATTTCCTTCATAATCCAATGATCGCACTCTACTCCTCTCCCACTTCTTCATGCAAGGTTCTTCATGTAGCAATAATGATCTCCTTTGGTGGCAACAAACTCACCTACTGGTGCAAATCACATTTTTTTGTTGACTAGTACCCTCCTTTCGAACATCAACAAATTTTCGGCCGCTTAGGAAAGAATTTGTTTTTAATTACCCCCAAATCACTTCTTCACACTAAATGCTTGTATTACAAATTCGATCTGAGCTCTCTAATAAAAAAAGATCACATTAAACACAGTTTACAGCCACAAATCATTACTTCCCATAATTCAAAAAATACAACACAGATGGTTCTTCTCAGGGAAATCCTAGTAATGCTGGTATTGGGGGTGTTGGGCGGAATAGTTCTTGGGACTGTTCAGTATATTTTTTCTGTTTATAAGGGTTGGTACACTAACAATGTGATGGAGGATCTTGCCATTTTATATGTTGTGAAGCGTGGTTGCTCTCTTTGGTGGAGACGACTCATTTGTGAATCTGATTCTCAGGTAGTGGTGACTTTACTAAAGTGGCAACAATTAGAGGATGTTAGTTGACATTTTGTTGTAATTATAAAACAGATTCTTTATCTGTGTGCTTCCTTGGAATCTGTTACTTTCTGTCACTTTCCTAGAGAATGGAATGGGGTTGTGGGCTGCTTGGCCAAATTGGCTTTTGATCATTTGCAAAATTGAAACATTGTGGAAAGAGATCAATTACCCCCAGATTTATTACAAAAGTTGAACCACTTAATAGAAATTGATAAGGGCGTGTAGTACCCTTGCTTTGTACTGCTTTATTTTGTTTTGAATAAATTTTTACTTTTTAAAAAAAAAAATACTCTGGTCCCAAGCCAGCTTTCAAATCTAACAAAAGTTTCAAATAATTTTTTTTGCTATTACCATATGGATTGTAGTTTCAAGTCTACAGTGTAGAATATTTGCTTTAACCATACTTACCTCATTGTGGACATTTCATGCAACAACTTATATTATCACAAATACAAACTGAAAACGCCTTCTTAAATGTCTAATGCTTATTTCCACGCTGCCAAGAAAGAAATTTTAATCGGCCCTCTCTGCAGTCAACCGAATCTAATGCCCATTTTCTATGCGTTTATTCTACTATGCAATATTTATCATGCCCAACAATGATTTGAAATAAGAGTGCTCTACTTAGGGAATCCGTAACATCATTGCCAACAACAAAAAAAAAATGCTTATCAATGCCCAATGTAACGACTGGAGAAGCGATTTTAAAGACAAGTGAAGCAACTTTCTTCCACACCATTGTACTCTACAATGCATTTTTCCTTCAAACTGGAAGTTGCAAATTCGTTAACTATCAATACAAACAATTCTTCAGTTGTTCCTATCGAATGCTCTGCAACGGATGCCCTCCGCACATGATCAATTCACTTTGATACGATGTTAAAATATTGTAGAGCAATAAAACTGAAATTGAAACTACACCATGATTGCACAGTAAATATAGAATGATATATTTGATTTTATCCGGATGATTTTATATCTCAACATATTGGTTTTATAAAGCCATTATTCCATGCAGCCAACTACCTAACCTACAGATAACTTCCAAAAAATAACCTAACTCCTCATTATATTTATTTAATATTATTTATTTTAAAACTATATAAACTAACCTAATTTATGTAATATCCAGCAAGAATTTCATAGTCTTAGTTTGTTTTACATAGACTTCCTCATCTATATAACAATTAAGGAAGTCTGCTTTGACATCCATCTGATATATTGAGCACCTTTATTGTTAATTATATTTAATAATCTATTCCAAGTGTTTCTAAAACCTCTTAGCAACTAATCTTAAATTTTGTCATCTTACAAAATCATTAGCATGATATATCACCTTACAAATCAATTTGACACCAAACTTTTTCTTTTTTTTTTTGAAAATTACAATAATTTTCATGTATTATTTTTAGTAGTTGCAGCCATTTCATGATTTACAGCATCAATCCATATTATGTTTTGCACTACTTCACACATAAAGGGTTCAGCTTGAATTGCAGTAAGCACGGAAAATTACTAATTGAATTCATATCAGTACTTCTTTAATAAATTTCATTGAAAGGACTTATATTTGATGCTGGACTTGAACTATCATATGAATTTGTGCTATTAGAAGAACTTAGTGAAGTTGAGTTTCGAGGATTCAAACTTGTGTTACTATAGGAGCTTGAACTTTCACTTGAGACCTTCGGGGGAGGGGGAACAATATCACCTATGCCCTTAATTATTGGTGTGTTTTATTTGTATCATTTTCCCACTACCATACTCCCCTTAGTAAAAAACCATATCCTAACTAACAATCCATTTATTTTTATTAGGATTATAAAATATGTACCCTTTAGTTGCACCTGAATATTTCACAGAGATATATAATTGGGATTCGACATCCAGCTTCTTCCACTTATGAAATAGAATATTAACATATGTTGGACAATGAAATATATGAAAATGCCAACTCTAAGATTCCTTTAGAGTGATGTGTAAACTAGTTTTATGAGGCTTCAATTTAGAATGTATAATATTGTTGCCACTACTTTTCCCAAATAAAAATTTGGATTTTTTTTTATTGAAATATAATTTATTGCAATTTTATAACGATTCAATTTTTTATTTATGCAATATAATTTTGTTGGGGAGTATAAACTATTGTAAGCTATCTCTTGATGCTATGATTGTTACAAAAATTAAAAGATTATTTTTATTTGAATTATCCCCCTCTATTTTAGGATAATACCCATGCCCAATAGTTAAAATATTATTCTATAATAATGAAACATGCAAAGTATAATGAATATACTTATAACTTCTCCTTTCTTAGTCTTCATTGGTAAGGTGGCATTTCCCATTACATCATTATCTTTATCAGCACGAAATGTAATTTAACTTCTGACAAAAGCAACTATACAAAAATATTATGTTTACGCATCATATGATTTGACATATGGCTATCCAGGAACTATATATCTTTTTGATGTCCTTTTTCCAAATTTCAGTTGAGGAGTATGGAGTTCTTTGCATCTTCAGAATATTCAAGTTAGATTTCTTCTTTCTACATTTAGATTAATAATATCGATGCCATTCATAATATCTATAGTAGATGTTTCATATAATTTATTTCTCTTCCTCTATTATTTGTATTTCCCCTTTGTCTTCCTCTTCCTCTACGATAACCTCTAGTTAATGTTGATCGATGTCACACCATTGGAATGAATGAGCTAGTTTGAAAAGAGACATTGTCAAACTGGTTAGCTATTAGACCATTTAGTAGATTCATATTCACACTACACCAAAGCTCACTTAGAAGACTT
This sequence comes from Sequoia sempervirens, assembly GCA_007258455.2. Taxonomy (NCBI): domain Eukaryota; kingdom Viridiplantae; phylum Streptophyta; class Pinopsida; order Cupressales; family Cupressaceae; genus Sequoia; species Sequoia sempervirens. Next base: position 33,559 of record VDFB02338994.1, on the reverse strand, counting down.
CTAGAGGTTTGTCTCAGCTCATGTGGTTGAGACAAGAGTTTTCACTTTGTAAGACACCTCTACTCCTCTTGCATGATCACTTGCCACTCACTACAACACGTCATGTGAGTTAACAAGTGTTCAATTTATGAAGGGTTAGTCAGTCATTGTGTTTCACATGAACACCTTCATCTCTTTGCCTATAAAGGCAAGCTTTGTACTCGTTATCTCTTGTGTCAACTAAATACAACCTATGGATTGTTCATGTGTGCTTGTCTCTTATCTCCTAGATCTTCCTAGTTTCTAATATGATATCCGAGCTGAAAGGAGGTAGTTTTAGGTGTTTTTGAATTTGGAGGGCACACCTCTTACATCTGCAATGCAGAACAGAGGATATCCCCTCATGCCATCCCCAAATCTGAGCAGAGGTCAGTTAAGGGAAGAGTGGTTCAGTCAGAGCATTAAATCATGCACGGCTCGAGTCATCTGGAGATGTGTGTGTGAGGCTGCAATTAAGTGAATGTGATTTCTGCTTGGATTGAGCTTGAAGAACGGTGAAAGGCGTCTTTTTGGAGACCCGTGACCTGATTTGCAGGCCAAAGGCCGCATCACATACATCCACAGACAATTTGGAGGAGGCGTGGGTGACATAGATTTGACCCACGCACATGCATTAGCAGGCCGCTTTTATTTGCAGGCCGATTCCCTTCAATCTCTGCTCAAACTCAGTTTCCTTCATTTGTAGGCCAATTCCCTTGAATCTCCACTCCAACTCAGTTTCCGTCATTTGCAGGCGCGATTTCCTTCTACTTCAGGTCGTTTCACTTGTTGCAAGCTGCAATTTGGAGGATCTGGGGCCACGTGAATTCTTCATGATTAGCGTAAATTCATCAAAATTTGGATATCACTCTTGGCATATCTGCGCCTTAGTGTAGAGAGATCCGCACCATGAATGCATCAAGAATGCATCAAATTGGCTGCCATATCTGGGCGCAGGGGAGGGTTTCTGAGACCACGATTTGTTGCATAGTGGAGTGAAGAGGCATGAAGGAGTTCTTCCAACACTCCATCGAATTCTCCACTTGGCAATTCGACATGGTCAACAAGCCTCAAATGCTCCAAACTTTGAGGAGTGTAGGCACATGGTAGACTCCTAAGAGGATTGCTTACAGCTTGTGTGGCTGAGTCTTGAAATTTTTTCCACATGGCGTAACTTTTCTAATTTAACTATAGTCAATTGTCCACTAGTTCTTTCCACCCCATGAGACTTAATTATTTTCTATTTTCCTCTCTCTAACTTCTTAAAATATTTGTTTTTTCAAATTTTGTAAATGCAAATATTTTTTTATTGGTGTAAATTTGCAATAGGGCAAGAATTTATTTTTTCAAACGCTATTCAATGAGGTGAGTTTTTACTAATATATAAAGTGCTTTTCTTCATCATCATTCTTGTATGCAAATATATGCACTAAAATAAAGTGCCAAACAAAGGGGAAAGTAAAAAATATTAAAAAAGGGTGGTGTCAAAGAGTTGTAATTAAAAATCCACTCCAAATTTCTTTCAATTTTCTAAAAAGTTGAAAATTACAACTAAGCATGGAGCCGAATCAAAAGGAGCCAAATGTAGTTAAGACTAAAGAAATACAAGGAACAACAAAATCACAAAAAGAGGAAAATACGAAAAAACTCTCTTTTTAGAGGATAGTTTTTTCCCATTGGGTTTTTTTATCTTTCTCCATCATTTTCAAGAGATTGCATTGTAAATGAGTACCTTATCCAGCCTTCTTGTCGGGACTTATATCTTCAGTGTTTAGCTTACTCCCTGAGTATGCTTAAGGGGGCTATTAGTGTGAAAAGAGACATTGTCAAACTAGCTAGCTATCAACCTATTTAGTAGATTCCTATTCACACTATAGTTAAGCTCACTTAGAGGACTTCTTGAGGTTTGTCTCACCTCATGTGGTAGAGGCAAGTGTTTTTACTTTGTAAGACACCTCTACACCTCTTGCATGATCACTTGCCACTCACTACAACACATGTCATGTGAGTTGACAAGTATTCAATCTATGAAGGGTTAGTCAGTCATTGTGTTTGACACAAACACCTTTATCTCCTTGCCTATAAAGACAAGTTTTGTACTCATTATTTCTTGGGTCAACTAAATATAATCTATGCATTGTTCATGTATGCTTGTCTCCTATCTCCTAGATCTTCCTAGCTTCTAATACAAATAGTCAAGTTGTAGCCATTCTCAATTAAAGTTTTCTTAATACCCATATAATAAAAATAATTCAATGAATAAAGGTACATTCTATTGTGGACTCTCATGAGAAGATAACTCAAAAGGAAGAAAGGTGATGTCCATGGTATCAATATAGATGCATTTAATCTAAAAAATCTACTTTAAAAGGTTTTGTAAAAGAGTGACTAGGGATATTTTGTAAATATTTATGAATGAACTCATAAAAGGTGATAACGCTTGAATGAAATCCAAAAGAGAAATATTTTGGTTTGTGTAGCTTGATGTTATTTGATAAGATCACACTCCTTACTACCTTTAGGCGGAGAATGAGGATTTGATGAATGAAAAGGATTAGAAGAAGGAATGGAAATAATAATGGGATTAATTTTCTTGTTTAATTGAGTAGTATAAGTATGTTATGTTCCATTAAATTCAATAAGAGAACTTAATTATAACCATGAGATAAGAAATGTAAGAAGCCACCTCAAATTGGGCACAATTTTTTCAACTTATCCATACTGTTCTCCAGGCATTTTGTCATATGTTACTAGGAGTTTCATCAACTTGAAGCATTTTACATTTCCCCAACATTAGAGCACCAACATTCACATGTTATTATTTCAATGCAGCACAGTTCATACATTACCATAATTAATTCGGTTTGCATTGCTTAATATGATTCATTGGTTAATGTAAGGATTGAATATTATAATTCCATTACAGTGCAGCAGTTTTGAACATGAGATATTGAATTCTTTAATTAAATACATAACCATATCTAAACATATCTAAACAGAGCATTACCCCCGATATTTGCTGAAGAAGACTTTATACATATGATTCTACAGTGGCAGTTTACATACCTGACTTCACGAATTCTCCTCCAACGTCTTTAGGTAGGGGAGAGGGGTTGATAGTGGAGCACCCTAACTTTGCGTTTCTCAAAATCCTACGTGGAAATTTCAAATCACTCCTAATTATGTACAACAGTTTATTTGGCAACTCATGTGCTTCTATATTTCGTTTTAGGGCCACATCATCAAATATGATGCCACATCAGCATGCTTTTTGTTGAGGTATCCAAAAAGGCCCCAAAAAAAGTGAGACTGATAGTGGTGCACTAAGTCATGTTTTATTGGTGCGCTGATGTGGCATCACATGATTTGTCAATTTGCATACTTTATGGATAAAAAGTGTTTTGCAATTGGATATTAAAGTGCTCCACTATGGGCCCCACTGAGGACTACTTCTATTCCCACTATTAGACCCTGCTCCATTATAGGCCCCTCTCCCCTATATCATGAGGCGGTGTAGAGAACTTCAAATATTATTGGATCCTTATAATAACTCACCACGTTATCTGCCAAGGAATAGATGTGTCGCTTCTGCTATCTATTTTGTCTTTATCTAGCTGCTTCCCTTTGTCGACTTCTACCAGATACTGAAGACTCCTTAAAATCTCCAAATGTCGTTACAACACACACTCCACGTCTCCTCCATTCAAGCTTTATGTAACTTACGCCCTTCAAAGTAGCGACTTCATTCTTTTCAATCTTTACTGATATCAGTTCCCATGTAAAGACTATGCAATAGCCACCAACAAAGCTAGTGTCCAAAATTGACGACTCTTGATATTCCACAGCTCCCCCGAATCATGAATCGGATCCTTGAATATCTCCAACTCTCTCTGAATTCTACTGGATATTGCAATATGACAATGTATTGTCTGCTAGTCAAAAAAAAGGTGGATAAAACAAAATGTACGGTAATGTTTTGGAATCTTCCTGAAGCCACCCGTGATCTCTAGAACTCCTCCATTTTCTGGATTCTTCTAAGCCCTCTATAAAAAGAGGCCGATGTAAACATTTTGGTCAGGCAATAGATATTGTGTGCAATAGCACACTTGTGAAAATATCTTGTCTCCTCTGCTCCATTCTATCAACTGGTATCAGAGCCATGTCGGTCAGGCTCACTGGGAGTAGAAGTTTGTCTGGGTTCTGTGTTTGAGAAGAGATGTAGGGTTTCCAATAATACATCGTGTCTTGCAGTCAAGAACAATAGTTTGTCTGTGGGTCTGGAAAGTTCATTTGGGTTGAAAGTTTGCAAAGCAAATGTTCATGGTTGGCTGTTGAAAAGAGGCCAGTCCAAAACAATGTGTTGCATGATTGATGGAAAGTTGCAGGAAGAGATAGGGTCAAGTCAAGCTGATGCAAAGATAAAAGTGACTCACTGCTATTGCATAGCCAGCAGAGGAGAATCGTTTTGAAAGGCCGGTGTTTAGAAGGCCATTACAAATATGATACAAGTCTCTGTATCAGAAAATAAATCATGGATATGTGAAGGCACTGATGGGTAGAAACTGCCAGGAGGTAATGAATACGTGTTTTTTTAAAATGATCACCAAAGCACAAAGGAAAGTGCAGTCCGTTGCTAAGGGGATTCAAGTCCCAATCGCCAAAGGAAAAGGTGGAAGAAATCACTAAAGTGCAGCCGCAGCTGTTGGAGAAAAAAAAAGAGTTGAAAAATCTGCCCAGCAAAGAATGGAATCGTAGTCAATGGTGCTTAGTTGAATGAGGTAAGGCTGCAAGTCTTCTGTTGTCAAGAAAGCCAAGGTCGAAGGTGATGCAAACATACTATAGATGTTGTTGTTGCCTACCAAGGATTCGCCTGTCTGAATGTGAAGGTCATGCCACTGCCAAAAGAGACCATGCAAAAGGTCATTGCTAAAAGAGTTGCAGAAGATTAAGATTTCAAAGAGATCATTTGTAAATGGTTGAAGAGATCAAGGGGTCGTAGACCAGAGAAGTGGCCAACGCCTGAGTAAGTCAGGCTAGAAGATTTGGAGAAGAGCAAGTGTTTATGATGCACTCGAGGTCGTCCATCAGAGTGCTTCCACGGTTGTTGAAAAGTAGAAGGTGATTATTAATTTTGTTTTTTTGAAAAGGTTGATTATATATGAGGAAAGTGATCTCAAGATCATACATGAAGGATACAGGTTTGAAAGCTATTTTGATAAAGCAGACAATGTCAATATTTTTTTAGCTATTTTGAAGTTGTCTTTGTAGATCATGAAGTTGTAGAAAGTTTGAGGAGGACTTAAATGTCTAGGTTGAGAGAGAAGTCAGATTGAAAGCATATTAAAGTTTATAGAACAAGTAAGGAGAGGTGTTGAGAAGGAAATAAAAAAAAATAGAGGATACCAGTTTGCATTAGTTTCCTCCATCATGTGAGTTTGTGGTCATCTAAAAACCACCAGTTTGTGAGTTCGTGGTAAGCTGAAACCACTTGTAAGTGAGTTTGTGGTAATCTGAAACCACCAGTATGATAGTTTGTGGTAACCTGAAACCACTTGTCTTGCAAGGATTGATAGTTCGTGGTAATCTAAAAACCACTTGTTTGCAAGGTTTGAGAATTGAAAACATTGATGTAACAAGTAGTAGAAATTAGAGGGGAGTGTTGGAACATTATAATTTCTACTGGATATTGCAATATGACAATGTATTGTCTGCTAGTCAAAAAAAGGTGGATAAACCAAAATGTACGGTAATGTTCTGGAATCTTCCTGAAGCCACCCGTGATCTCTAGAACTCCTCCATTTTCTGGATTCTTCTAAGCCCTCTATAAAAAGAGGCCGATGTAAACGTTTTGGTCAGGCAATAGATATTGTGTGCAGCAGCACACTTGTGAAAATATCTTGTCTCCTCTGCCCCTCCAACAAAAAAATCTCCAAATGTCGTTACAACACACACTCCACGTCTCCTCCATTCATGTTATCTGCCAAGGAATAGATATGTTGCTTCTGCTATCTATTTTGTCTTTATCTAGCTGCTTCCCTTTGTCGACTTCTACCAGATACTGAAGACTCCTTAAAATCTCCAAATGTCGTTACAACACACACTCCACGTCTCCTCCATTCAAGCTTTATGTAACTCACGCCCTTGGAAGTAGCGACTTCATTCTTTTCAATCTTTACTGATATCAGTTCCCGTGTAAAGACTATGCAATAGCCACCAACAAAGCTAGTGTCCAAAATTGACGATTCTTGATATTCCACAGCTCCCCCGAATCATGAATCGGATCCTTGAATATCTCCAACTCTCTCTGAATTCGACCAACCGGAATAAATATGAAATAGCCGATAATTGTCTGAGCGTAGTAAACAACGACGGTTCATCTTCCTTAAAGAATTCGAGTCTTTTCAATACCCGACTCCTTCAGGCTGCTCCACGATGCTCCAGCAAACTCTTTAGAAATTGTTCGATATGATACCATGTAAGCTAGCTGTCAGCCTTCTTAGCTGCGACTGCCTCCGAAGGTGTATTCGGCTTCCTTTCTTTGATACTGTGGCAGCTAGGAAATTCAAGAATTCTCCTCATTCCACGTCAACCTTACAGAAACGGCAGCTCCTTTCATAAGATTAGGCCACGATTTACATTTTAACGGAAGATCATATATCATTGTTTCCTGATTTAAGACCAGTCGGCATGCATTAACCAGCTCCCGACTGCTCAAATTGCAATTTATTAAAGAATATTATATGTGGCTCTACTCTTCCTTTGCCCCATCCCTTCTCCAAAGTCACAAGAAGACAAACATCTGACGTATTAACAAATCATCACCCAGTATTAAAAAGTCGACTCTTTGAACTTTCAAATGTTCAGTCTCCAAGGCCGCGACCTTCTCAATTGTCTACCTGTTATATATTGTGATGATTTCTCTGAATACAAAAGAAAGTCTGCAGTCATTAATTTCTCCTTGTCTCCATTAAGCCATTCTGAGAGTAGCGGCTTGATTTATCTTGTGTAAGGCAACAACGACTCTTCACATTCACTCTGCAGCTGGAAGAAGCGATTAAATCTTTTCAATTGAAAGTCCAGATTCATTATAAATTCACTCACATGACTATACAGCTTCAATCCACCTGAAGTCGCACAGCTTCAATTTAAAGACACCAGTATGCTACGGCGGAGTTCTCCAGTTCAGGAAGTGTACTCTTCAGTGAAAATAAAGTCTTTCACAAACTCTTCTCATATTGAAATACAAAGGTTTGTCTTTTTAAAGATTCCAATTAAACCATACTATTAAAGTACCAGCACAGCCCTCGGATTGGGACTGTCAACTATCAACACCCAGGAAACATCTTTCAATATCGAAGGTGTTCTACTTTCAGAGGTCTTTCCACCTCAGAAAGGCTATGAACCACGTTCACCCACAAGAACCTGTTCCCAAAACCCAAAATCCAGCCTAATAGCAATGAGCTCAAAAATCTTATATTCACCTCAACCTGAAACTCTCCATCTTCCTAATTTCCTGAATTCTCATTTTTTTCGCTTTTCACTTTTAATTTTGTCTTTTTGAGAATTCTCATAAAAAGTAACTTTAATTTATTTTATTTTACTTTTTAACCTTAAGTTACTTTTCATTATTTATTTAAGTTGTCCCGTTTTCAATTTAATCTTTTAACAACTTAAATTAACTTAAATTAATAATTTATGCTGACTCAAAAATTGGAAATATTACAAGAAAGGATAAAACAATATGAATTAACTTGGGAGAGTTTCTATGCATATAAGGAGAAAATAGATAATGTTGACAAGATGAGAAGATGGGAACATATTAGGGACCACAAACTAGAAAAATTTGGAATGAAAAGAGAAAATGCCCCTTTTAGCTCTTGGCAAAATGGGACCTGCTCTTCTTCATTTTGCATTTCCTTGTTTCCCTTTCCTCCTTTTCATTTTTCCTTTTCTTCTCCTTCCTTTTCTTGTTCTTTTCCTTTGTCTTTGTTTGTTTTCGAGTTTGGATGTTGGGATTCCAAGAAAGGGTATGCCTTCCTCGTCAACCCCGACCCCCGATCCTTCCCTTTTTGCTTGTCAGTGTTTGTTTGTTTTGCCTTCATCGTGCTTTGCTGGTAATGATTTTTTCTTCCCGAGTACCTTAAATTGTATGTATAGCAGCTATGCCTCGTCTAACATGCATACCACACAAATCCTGTCAAAATTTTTGTGTACATAGAAATACATAGAGTTGTTGCTCTGTTTCCCCAAGACACAAACATGGGAATACAAATGCGGAATAGACAAAATGCAAGGAGACAAATTTGGGCATGCAATATTTGCCTTTTATATTAAATATGCTGGAAATGACAATACAGGAAAGATTAAACATAAACTTCTGAAAACATATACTACGCTATGAATCACAATCTGCTAGGAGCAATTAGTTGCTCAACCAAAAAATAAATAATTTCAGGAGCTTTTAGGAGCTCATTGATAGGAGCTATGTAGAGCTCTTCAGGAGCAAACTCTAGGCACACACAAAACAAACAACTGCTGCTATTCAGGAGCTCTCAGAAGCTCATACAGACTTTTCTGAATCACACAGAGAATAAAAACATTCTTTTGTCTATAGACTGCTGCTTCACAGAGAATTCAACTCTCTAGATTTTCAACTTGACAGAATTAATTGTCCTTCATTCCTTTTGTCTTCAAACACATTCCCTCTCAAATTCGAAATCACCTACCAACATTGAATTGGAATTCAAAAATCCATAAGTTCATTAATTCTTTTGCAGTCTTCAGGTGCATGTAGGAGCAAGTGGGGAAAACAATCCCTAAAACAATCTTTCAGCTGCAGGCATCGAATGCCCTTGACAGGTAGGTGCCAATGGGAAGAGGTTCAGGAGCATTTAATTTTCCAACAAATCCATAAGTGTTTGAATTTAATGCAACATTGTTGACATTGGATGAAGTGTACCTGCATTCAATGCTCCATTAATGTTAAATATTGCAAAGGTATTAGGTTATGATTCATTCTTTTTGTGATTACCCATTTAAACAAAATTGCAATTTGTGGAGCTCTACAACATTAGTCCATTTATATTGGTAGCCATTGTTACTTTTCCATGTTCTTGACTTGATTGGAGTGAGTTGACTTCTTGGCTCATTTTGGTAGTGATTCATGTCCCATTCTTGGTTGCTAGCTTTTGGTGGTTTACTGGTTCGTGGTGAGCTCATTTCATTTTCGCATTTGTGTGTGTTTTCTTGAGCATTCGTTGATTTTCTGTTCATTTGGATTTCATCCGGTCTCAATCCATTATCTCATACTATTCTAGGTTAGTGAATTCATACCACTTAATGTAAAAACTATTATTCGCTTGCTTGTCTGGTACAAGATTATGTTTGAGGGTTTTGATTTTTGCTTGTTTGTTTTGCTACCCTTTTGTTTGTTTGCCTTTGTTTTGTTTTCTTGGTTCAACTTTGGACATTCTGTTGTGCATTTCCTCGTTTTCATTTCCTTTTCCTATCATTCTTGCCAAGTTTGGCTTTTGTCACCCTGTCAAATGGAGTTTCCTTTGGGTGCATCTTTCTATGTCATTTGTTACATCATCATCAGACATCGAACCTTGCGTTCTTCAAGAGTTGATTCCCTTTTGTGCCTTAGCACTTTCAAAACTGATAAACTTTGGACTTCAAGTATCACTAATATCCCTTACATAGTTGATGAAAACATCTAAAGAGATAAGGGGTATCTTTGATTCTTGACCCTGATCATACCTTAGTAATTCACTAAAATTGTTAATCGTTTCAAACTTTAGCCATTGGAGATGTCTCTTACCACTTTCTTATATGGTCTAAGTGTTATGCAATATCCTCAATGCTCGATCCTTGACCAAGCACCCAATATTTCACCAAATCTTGTTGGTTCTCAAAAATCGCTTATTGGACATCAGACCTTTGAATTCCCTAGGTTTCCACTTGGTTTGTGCCTTAACACTTTTAACATTTGGAACACACTTCATTAATTCTTCTACAATCTTCAGGTGCACATTAGGAGCAAGTGGGGAAGACAATCCCCAAAACAATCTTGCAGTTGTAGGCATCGAATGCCCCTAACAGGTAGGTGCCAATGGGAAGAGACTCAGGGGCAATTAATTTTCCAACACTCCCCCTTGGTTCTGAGCCAACGAAACATGATCAATACTGATCCAAATCAACAACGCCCAATCTACTCCTCAAGCGCTTGAAACCATCCTTGCTCAAAAGCTTGGTGAATCTATCTACTAGTTGCTACTCAGACCTGCAAAATGTTATTTTAATTTCACCATTCTCAACCAATTCTTTGATAAAATGATACTTGATTTTGGTGTGCTTGCTTCTTCCATGAAACGATAGGTTGCTTCTTTGAAGTGTTAGAGTAATAAGTTATTATGCTTAATTAATTACATCACATTGATTAATTAATTAAGTCACTTATTCCTCTTTATTACTTAAGCTAAACTTAGGCACATTTATTAATTAATTATTAATTATTAAGTGTGCACACTAGGGTTTCACTTAGGGTTTCCCTTTTAGGGTTTCTTGATCTCCTTCATAAGGATTGATCACATTGTAATAATGGATACTCTTAATTCACTTTTACTGAGAGGTTTTTCAGAGAACATCTTTTTCGGTTCTTCTTCATATCTTTTGCATGTGACATGTATCCATCTTGCATATAGGTGATCTTGGATTCTAACATGGTATCAGAGCTCCAGACCTGCAGCTGCCTGTTCGTGATCTGAAGATATGGCCTTTCAGTGAGATTCAAGTGCAAGGGTTTCCACAGGCATCCTTTCTGCAAGATCTGGGGGTAGCCTATTTTTTGGCTCACTTTGGGCTCAAACGGACGCCGCCATCACGTTCGCAACGGCCAAAAACCCTAAAAATGCCTGTCGTTTTGTCGATTTTGGAGCAGTTGATTCGGAAGGCAAAAATTTTTTGTCTGGGGGGCCGTACAGCCTCCCCAACACGCAGATCGATGCACAAAAATAAAAAAAAATGTCAAAAAATAGGGTTTTTCGGACTCCACGCCGGCGCCTCCAGTGTTAAAGCAGATCCGCCGCCCGGCGGCCACCGGGCGGCCACCAGCCCGCCACCGCCGCCTGGACCCTACACCTGCCCGCCGCTCGCCGTATTCAGCCCCCGCGGGCTTTGATCAGCCAACAGCCGGTCCCATGGGGGGCCAGGCGCTATGCACGCAGCCCCCAGCCTGCCCCCTCCAGCACAGCGGCGGTCCTATGGAGGACCAACGGCCCCCGCCGAACCCCAGGGAATCTTCGGGATCAAAGAGTATATTCCGGTACGCAGGGAATATTCCGGCAACCTGCAGACTTTTCCGGCTACCGAAATTTTTTTCCCAAGGGATGTCAATTTTTTGCCCTGACGGCCAGATGGCCGTCAAATTTAAGATCGGGGTTTGATGACGTCAGCATGACGTCATCGGCCGTACGGCCTCTTTGCCCCCTCCTAACCCTAGTTTTTCCTAAAAGAGCAGTTTTTTTCTTTTGGCCATAACTTGGGCATACGGTATCGAAATCGGGTAAACGAGATATCACCGGAAAGATGGTTCCGAACACTTTCATTTGGTGCAATTTATTTTACAGTATTTTTATGTTTTACTGCATTTATTGCTGTTTGAAGTCAGATGTACTTTTTATGCTTCCGAGCTCATAACTTTTTGCCACGATCTCCGTTTTTTGCCTCGTTTGAAGCGTCGGAAAGGTATTGAGGAGCTCTAGGTTGCTGTCCATGCACTTTTTCTGTATCTGTCCCAAGTTTATCAGTTAGTCCAGATTTGGCCCGATGGGTTGTTTGGCGATTACTTGGATGTTTTGGCAGTTGGGAGAGTGCATCTTGCATCTTTGCACTTCGTTTCGTAATACATCATTCAATAATTGCTTGCGCTTCATAGATTCCATAGTTGTTTCGGTTTGGAGTTTTCGGTGTTAGGTGGCATCGGGTTTTGTTGCTTTAATCATGATTCCTTGAGTCAATCGGTGACTCTCATCGGTTGATAGTATCTGAAGAATATTTCCTTGCTTTATATCAAGTTCGGTGTTACTCTAGAGTTCTTCAGTGTTTCTTTGCATGTTATCTCATTGTAAGGGGGTTTTGTCCCCGGTTTTTCCTTCTCTTACTTTTCTTGCATTTGTAAATGGGTACCTGATCAGGCCTAGTTCGGGACCCATCTTTGCTTTCATGCATCTTATTCTAGTGTTTTAGCTTCTTCCTAAGTTCATCTTAAGGGGGTGTTAGAGTAATAAGTTATTATGCTTAATTAATTACATCACATTGATTAATTAATTAAGTCACTTATTCCTCTTTATTACTTAAGCTAAACTTAGGCACATTTATTAATTAATTATTAATTATTAAGTGTGCACACTAGGGTTTCATTTAGGGTTTCCCTTTTAGGGTTTCTTGATCTCCTTCATAAGGATTGATCACATTGTAATAATGGATTCTCTTAATTCATTTTTACTGAGAGGTTTTTCAGAGAACATCTTTTTCGGTTCTTCTTCATATCTTTTGCATGTGACAGGTATCCATCTTGCATGCAGGTGATCTTGGATTCTAACATGAAGCCCATGAGATGACTCTCGAACCCAAATGAAACACATGGCCTGATGTGCTCTTTCTATCATCCAAACTTCTTGCCCAATCATTGTCCGTGTAACCAACCAGCGCAAACTCATTTGCTACTGTGTACAAAATGCCATATCCTTTGGTGTCATTCACATACCTTAGGATTCTTTTACCTACTTGCCAATGGACGTCCCGTGGAGTCTCCATAAACTTGGAAATAAGACACACTATGGATTATATCAGGCCTCGTTGCTGTTAAGTACATTAAAATTCCAACCAAACTCTTAAACATGGTCGGATCCACATTCCTCCTACAATTTTCCTTGCTCAACTTTAGACCTATGGCTGTTGGTGTTGGGGCAGACTTTCTTTCAAGCATCCTAAATCTCTTCAAGGTCTCATTTGCATATTTTTCTTGAGAGACAAATATACCATCATGCATTTGTTTTACTTCTATGCCTAGAAAAAATCTCAAGAGACCTAAGTTTGTCATTTCAAACTCTCTTTTCATGGCCTCTTTAAAATAAACAATGAGGAAATCATCATTCCCAGTAAAAACTAAATCATCAATAGACAAGACAACAACCAAAACCTTACCATTTGTTTCCTTGATGTAAAGAGTGGGCTCACCATCGCTTTTGCTAAAGCCATTGCTCATCAAATATGAGTCAATCCTGTTGTACCATGCCCATGAATTTTGCTTCTGCCCATAAAGAGATTTCTTCAACCTATACACCTTGTGTTCTTGACCTGAAACTTCATATCTGAATGGCTGCTCCACATATACCTCTTCTTTCAACACTCCATTTAGGAAGGTGGACTTCACATCCATTTGAAATACCTTCCACATGTGTTGGGCTGCGATTGCTATGACTGCCCACATGATCTCCATCCTTGCAATAGGGGAAAATGTCTCATTATAATCTCTACCAAATTGTTGTTTGTACCCCTTGACATCTAATCTTGCCTTATGTTGGTCTATCCTTCATTCGGTATTGCACTTGGTCTTGTCGACCCATTTCACCCCAATAACTTGCTTGTTGGGAGGAAAATTTGTTAACTCCTATGTGTTGTTCCTCTCTATTGTATCCATCTCCTCATCCATGCCCTCACACCATTTCTCCTCTTTCACAGCTTCTTCAAAATAAATCAGATCACTATGAGAAAAAAATGCAAAATTTACTCTCCTCAAATTCTTCGTCATACCTTTCATTCTAGTAGATCTCCCTTAAACTCTTGGCCTTCTTTGGCATTAGCGAGGCGAGAGGTAGTTCTGAACTTTCACTACAATTGTTGCTATGTTGAGCAGGTAGGTTCAGGAGCTATTGGGAGCTTTTAGGAGCTCTACCGGCACTCTCAGGAGCTCTTCAGGAGCCAATCTTCTTGTGCTTTTAGGAGCCAATCTTTAGTAGCATGACCGATAGCTTTAGGAGCCAATTTTTTGGCTAACTGTGACAGTCTCTCTGACTATCTTCTGGCTTCAAGATCCATCAGGATCCGTTGGTAGCTTTCAGGAGCTTTTAGGAGCTCGATCGACGCTTTCAAGAGAATTTGCAATCTCTTCTTGCTAAACTTCATGTTCAGTTTCTACTTTTTCAGGTGCTGTTATGAGTGGTTTTGAGCTATCATAATCTACCACTCCATCCCATGACTTCTCTTCTAGGAACTCCATGTCCCTAGTAATCACTATCTTCTTGGTCGCCAGATTGTATAGCCAATAGGCTTTGGACTCTTCACAATAGCCTGTGAAAATGTATTTTTCACCCTTGTCATCCAATTTTTGCCTCTTTTCTTTAGGCACGTGTGCACATGCTACACACTTGAACACTCTCAAGTGCTCAACTATCCACCTGCGTCTTGTCCATGTCTCTTGAGGTATCTTGTCATAGACTGCCTTTGTTCGACTTCTATTAATCAAATAAATAGTTGTTGCTACAACCCCTCCCCAATATTCAATTGGGAGTCCCTTTGCTTTCATCATGCTCCTTGCCATCTCAACAATGGTCCTATTCTTTCTCTCAGCCACTCCATTTTGTTGCGGAGTATAACTGGCTATTAGCTCCTTCTTGATGCCATTTTACTTACAAAAATTCACAAACAAATTAGAGGTCATAACTGACTGCTAGCTCCTTGTTGATGCCATTTTGAATGAATAGAACTCCTGAGTAGCGAATCCCCCTCTTCTACATTTTGGTGAACTTGACGTGAAGAGAAAATCTTCCAAAAAACTAGGAATTTATTTACCCCTACTTGATGGGGTCATAACTTTTGACTTGGTGCTTATAATTCAAAACCATTTGCATCATTGGAAAGGTCTTCTAGAGAGTGACTTTTGTCCCTAAAATACAAGTGCCTTCAATAGTCAAATTTTAGGGATCAAGGAAAATTTTGACCTCAAGTTTTGCTTTGAAGACCTTCGAAAATGCAAATTACTAGAACATAGAAAATACCAAAAAAAATCATAATGAATTTAATATCTTCTTTTTTTAGTTTTGTATCTAATTTTGTTCAAAATGTTAATGATGTTCCATTTCATGCATGTGATGGTGACTTGGCTTTGCCCATGTCACTTGGTGTCTTTGATCCTTCTCATGAGATTCCTCCCGCCTGAGAGGATATCTCGTTGCAAAAAGATGAAATCATTGATACCTTTCTTAACATTACTCTACCTTTTATTCATTCCAATGCACTCTCTCCTAGAGATGATGTATTTGTGAATGACAAAAACTCCTCTGCATTCCAATGCACTCCCTTTTGGGGATGACTTATTCATGAATGATGAGTCTACCCTTCATTCCAATGCATCCTCTTCTAGAGATATGGCATTTGTGAATGATTCATCTCATCTTAGTTTTGATGCATTCTCTTCTAGAGATGATGCATTAGCGAATGATGAACCTCCTTCCACATTTGATTCTCTTTGGATCAATTTTGAGAATGTTTTTTTCATAATTATTCCACATTTGATCATGTTTGGATTGATGTTGAGAATATCTCTTCAAATAATTATTCTACTAGTTGTGATGATTTTGTAAATGTAATCTATGTCGAGTGTTGCCCCACAAAGGCCTAAGAGACCAATCATTTACGTGAGTCTGGCTAGTCCTCCTCCTAAAACAATTTGTTCTATTCATGGTGTTCCATTTGATGGTAGTTCTCTTGATCTTTCTAGGGATCCCTCTTATAGAGTGGTAGCCCATACTTATGAGAATAAAATGAATAAACAAGCAAGATTTCCTCAAGATCCTAAACCTACAACTAAAGCACCTAGTGATTGCAATTTTGTCGGACAACCCCGAGTCACCCTAGATAAGATCTCACTGTGGGGCTTGCTTTAGTCTGCTCCGATTTGTGAAAGGTATGCATCAAGAAGCCTTGCAAAAGATCCTCTTACCTTCTTCCGCTAGGCTGACAAATGCTGATGCGTTGATAGCTTATATTGGTGGAGATTCGCCAAATATTACGTTCTATCTGCAAGAGCTCCCACCTTCAGAAGAATAGGAGCAAGTAGATCCTTTGATTATTATAGTTAATGTTAATAAGATTGACATCAGACGTACTCTCGTTGACACTTTTTTGATGCTCAATGTATGTAGCATCAATCTATTGCCTAAGATTAACATTGATCGATTTTCTCTTAATACTTCTTCTGTTGTCATTCATGGGTTTGATAATGTTGGGTTGCAAGCACTAGGTACAATAGTATTACCTTTGCAGCTTGGACCTGTTATCGTACATACCCTTGTATATGTTATGTTAGAAAAGTTATCATATAACCTCCTTCTCTGTAGGCCGTGGATTCATGCTATGGGTGCAGTCCCATCTACCGTGCATAAATCTATTAAGTTCACTGCTAACAATAAAGTAGTCACAGTTAAGGCTGACCCTGAGTCTATGCACTTGTGTGAGATGGCAACTGTCAGTCAGGATTCGATTGTACCTACTCTTATTCCTTCAGTATCTTCCAATGTGTCGATGTTTACTCCAACAATACCTACTACAAAGGGTGCTCTCGAGATAAATGTCCCTAAAGAGGATCCTTTTGAAGCAAGGAGCCTGAAGTGTGCTCCTCTTACCTCTTCTCAAAAAAATGCATTTCTTGGTGATGATTGGGGTTCTTTAGACTTTACAGATTCTATCATTCAGGAATATAAAGTTGACACAATCCACTAAGACCTTTCTATAACATTTTCCACACCCGCTATCAAAGATGATTGTACTGTATCGCGGGATGGTGTGAGCATGAATTGTAATGTTCTTTGTGTTGATCCTCCTTCTTGGGAAGACGATTTCACTTCTACTAAAGAGGATAAAGTTGATAGCCCTATTAAAGAGGATGATGACGATCTCGTAAAGGAGTGTGATCCCCGTTGTTGGGACAATGCTATTTATGAGGATCCTCCTTTTCAAGATCTGCAAACATGTTATGGCCGTGACTTTAAACTTATTTCTAAATATGGCTATGAGTGTCAAGGTTGTGGGCTAATGAATAAGGCATTCAAGTCCCTAGAGAATTTAAACCTGGTAAGCATAATTTGGGACTTGCTTGCTCGAAAGAACAATCTAAATGAAAGCCATGGTTGAGTGATATGAATCCTTCTCAACCTCATCCTGTTGAAAATATTCTTCCCCCATTGTATTCTATCTTTGTGCCTTCTTCTCCTCCTTGTGAGCAGTCAAAAACTTTTCTCCACAAGATTTGCTTCCTACTCCTCATTCTTTATCTTAGTAAGAGCGTATTTTTTTGTGGCTTCTAAAAGCCCACCTAATCACTCTTCCTTCTCCTACATGCAAGAAATCTCATGAACATGATAAAGAAAAACATTCTTTTTGTGCATACCATCGAGTGATTGGTCATTCCACTAGTGAATGTAAGGCCTTGAAAGACAAAATACAACTTTGTGATTCAGGTGTCTTCAAACTCCCACTTGATTGACACACCTACCTTTACTTCACATGATAAGTGATATCGAGGTCTACCTTTATCCTGTATGTGCTAAGTGTCTTGCATTGTTCTCCTCCCGTATATGTTGGGGGTAGTGATAACTTGTTCTAGAGATGTGTGTCCTTCTTAAGGACCTCCTCTCTTTGCTATGTCTTTCAACTGAAATGTCCCTTGAGTGGACCTCTTTTCTCTTGAAGGGCTCTTGAGGGACCCCTTGGAAAGATTTTATCTCAAATGAATTCTATGGCATCTAGCTTGGGGGTACCCCGACTAGACCTATTTCATAACTTTGCATCTAGCTTGGCGGTAGCCTAACTAGACCTCGCTTTTCAAATAGCGCATCCATTGAGTGGACGCCTCTTCCTTTTGGAGGGTCCCTGAGGGACCCCTTTGAAAGTCTTCCAACTCAATGATGGTCTGCGTGACTATCTACTTACTTTCTCTACAAGACCGAGAACGTGTAGAGCTCCTTTACTTCCTTATTTGGTGATACGGGTTTTCCTCTTTGAGCGAGGATTGCTTTTATCACCTATCTTTGGTGATATAGGTTTTCCTCCTTGAGTGGGGTTTGTTTTTATCACCTATCTTTGGTGATATGGGTTTTCCTCCTTGAGTGGGGATTTCTTTTATCACCTATATTTGGTGATACAGGTTTTTCTCCTCAAGTGGGGATTGCTTTTATCACCTATACTTAGTGATACAAGTTTTCCTCATTGAGCGGGGATTGCTTTTATCACTCTTACATTTATTTCATTATTATCTCTCTACTCAACTTGCATATACCAGATCAGAGATCTATCTCTTGTTCATCCTGAGTATACACCTTGATTCTCTTCACCTTAGAATTCTTCTATGTGTAATTTCTTAATTCAGAGACGACGCATAGTACTGAGACAACCTTCTACATCGAGGTCTCTTTAGTTTGCCGACTCGAATCCTTTAGCTTTGGGTGTTCTAACGTGGCTGTTTGGTGTAGGTATTACTTGTCTAACACATTGGTTTTTCATGTCTTTAGCCTAGGGGCATGCTTTTGTGGTTCAAAGAGTTATCTGCTTCCTCTACAGTATCCTTTTCGCATATGATGTTATTTATGTTTAGTAGATTTCCTTTACCATGCATATTAATGTAGATTTATATGCCTGCTAAAGTGGGGGAAAAATGTATAAGAGAATTGCACCCCTTGCAATTTTAGTTATATTCTTGCATCCGCTTTAATTTCCACTCACTTAGTATCTTGAGTAAGCTCAATTTAGGCCCTACATTAGCCTTTTTCCCTCTTAGGATGCTCCAATAGCCCCTTTTAGCAGCCACCCTGGCATGTTAGCTTGCATCGAACTTTGTCACTTTCTCATTTTCACCGTTTTGTAGTGTGACGTGTCTAGACACTAGCACGATGTGCAGATGTCCACGCAACATGCTAGCGTCCTGCAACATTTCAATGCTTAGATGACCATTTCTGAGAATTTTTTCCAATTGTCATTTGGTTTTGTCGATGGTAACAGCTCAGGATTCTCTGTAACCACTAGTGAAGTTTCTTTTCCCTCCTTAAAAGCAATCTTTTCACCTCATTTTTTCTCTTTGAATCATTCTAGCCTCATTCTAGCTTTCCACTCTCCAACTTTTGCTTGCATAGATTTACATAGGTTGTTGTAGTAACTTCAAGCTTTCTCAAGCTCTCTCTGCAACACTCCTTGTAGCTCTATATCCTTTGCTTTGCACTTTTGAGCATCTTGAGATTTTATATCTCCCTATCATTTGCATACTTGGTGATATGGGTTCTCCTCCCCAAGCAGGGTTTTCTTTTATCACCTATTTTCTGATACAGGTTCTCCTCCTTGAGGAGGGTTTGTTTTTATCACATGCTTGTTTGGTGGTGCGGGTTCTACTCCTAAGCGGGTTTTGCTTTCATCACACACTTTGTTCAATTCTACTCTTTCTTTCTATCTTCTTGGCTATTTGTGGAGGTGGGAACACCAAAATGGGGGTTTGACTAAGGAAAACCCCTATATAGCCACAACACTTTCTCTAGATCTTATAAATGCAAGTTTTAAAGATATTTGTTTGGTGGAGGCTTCATCACTTGCGTGGTTGTAAATATTTCTTTCCTTTCATCTCCTTATCTTTATTAGTTCTACTTCACTCTATTTCAATTCTGTCACTTTCCTACATTCTAAGAATACTTAGCAATCAGAGTAGAAGTAGTCATTTAGGCATTTTCTATGATAAACTCATTCTCTGGTTCGTACGACAGTCATATAGGAATTTTCTATGATAAACTCATTCTCTGGTCCGTACAAAAAACCAATGTGCCTCTCAGATGCTAGCATGCCGAGCTGTCGTCTGTTTCCTATGCTAACATCCTTTGGCTGAGAGCTTGTCAGTTTGTCAAGAGAATCTCTGTGACCTGGTCTTTTCGATTCTAAAACTTTTGCGTTGTTCCAGAGGTAGATTAGGGCAGTTCACCCCATGCGACTCTCTAAATGAAGAGAACTCGTGAGTAGCAAATCCCCCTCTTCTACACATTGGTAATTGTGGACTTAAGGAAGATTTCGTCTCATATTTGCACGTTTTTGATGGTGTTTTGATTGTATGAAGTTTAAAATATTATGTGGTGATTTATTTCCTTTGAAGATTACATTGCTATTATTGGTAAATGTGTGAAATACTATTTGCTATAATGGTTTTGGGTAGTGAATTGGCACTTGAAATAATTCGTTGACCGAACCAATGGAAAGTGGCAATAACATGCTAATAGTTGGAGAGATTGCTCATGAAATAACAATCTTCCTCTATGTTTGAGAGTGGCAGCTCCCTAGTATGATGGCTGTATTTGTAGTCTTTGTGTACTTTTAACCTAAAAGCATATAAAGGAGAGAAGACAAAACTAAAGGAAAATGAGTAACAAAAACCCCAATGATAGACATACAAATATCAGCCGAGATTTCACAATGGATAAGATGAATTACAAAAGGGTTTTAACACAAAGCATGTTTCGATGTGGAATGGCGATGAAAGAAAGATTACAAACCTCAACATATGAAGAGATATGCCAGTTCAACACATTCAATCCAAGATACCAAGATATGAATTTTTTTCATTATATCAATTGCATAAATTAGCAAAGGTTTGCACAATTACATAGAAGGACCATTGATCTAACATAGGAGAAATCAACAATGATAACTCATGAATTCAGAACATACGTACCAAAAGAATTCTTCATTATCTCCTTGAAATTATAAAATTCTAAAAAATTGTTCTATACATGGTGTCAAGCCAAAAAGTTTTGATACAATGTGTTCGAAAAGTTCCCAAGAGTTTCCCCCTTTCAAAAAAGTCTCCTTACAATACAAATAGCCTTGTATTTATAGGCTTCTTTGAATAACTACCTTGTGTTGATTTTTGTAGCTCGAAAGGTGGGATATGGAGTTGTTTTAAAGCAACTCGAGTTGGATATGCTTTGAAGCAATTCGAGTTGGATTTTTAGCATCAACAAAATTTTTATTCTTTAATAGAATGTTTTCGAGTTTGTGAGGATAAGATAAATCCAAGAGTGATGTTATGTGTAGTTAAAGCCAAAGAAAGCAAGGAAAAATTCTTGTCTTGCACGCTAAGTAAAGCAGCTAGGCTCTATAAATGTAAGATTGATGTAGCAAACTCATATTGTATTTTTTGAAAGAAAAGTTTGTTGTTAGGTTGAATAGAAGATCCAACATTTGTAGGTTTTCCCTCGCATTGGGGTTTCCTGGGTAAATTTGTGTTATTGTCTATTTTTGATTGGCTTCATGTTATTTTTGCTTCGGTTGTTATTAGTTATTAATTAACCCAGTTGTGTTAATTGTTATAAATCAGATTTCTGTCTATGAATTTATTGTGCAGTTAATTTGTTGCTGGGTTATAGAAATTAACATAGTATCAGGGCACTAAAATTTGAATACGAAGCCAAGATTTGTGACACAAATTTCAAGAAAAAAATTAGATTTTCTTCTCTAGTTCTTTTGTGGCTATGACAACCAGTGTTCGATACGAGGACATGCTTGAGGGTGCATCTAACTTCTTGCAGTGGAAGGTTCGGATTACATCTATTTTTAAGGGGAACAGGCTATGGATCTATGCTAGTACAAAAGTGACACGACCAACCAATGATCCTATTGCCTTAGATTCGCATGAAGTCAAAGAGGCCAAGGTTCAAAGGATTATCTTGGATGGAGTAAGAGATCATTTAATTCCTCATTTATCGGGGAAAGACACCGCCAAGGAGATGTGGAATACGCTCACAAAACTTTATCAAAGTGACTATCAGAGTTGTAAGATGATGCTCAAGGAAAAATTGCATATACCAAGATGTCCAAAGGTGGGAGTGTGACCTCTTATTTTTCGAAGCTGACACAGGTTAGGGATGAGCTTGGTGCTGTTGGAGAGACAATTGATGAGGATGAGTTGGTGCATATAGCCTTGAATGGTTTTCTGATGCACTAGGAAGTGTTTTTAAAGTGTGTTGTTGAAAGAGATCAGCTACCTAATTGGGAAAGACTTTGGGATGATTTTATTTAGAATGAGATCCGTGAAGGTGCTCTTCAAGGAGATCAGACGAAGAAGGGTCAAGATGCAGACAATCTTGCTCTTGTAGGCAAGGGTAAGAAGAAGTTCGATAAAGAGCAATCGGAAGGTTCTTCTTTCAAGAGTGGGAAGAAGAAAGATCTAAGCAAGATAAAATATTTTTGTTGCCATCAGATGGGTCGCTATGCCAGTCAATGTCCGAATAAGAAAAATAAGGGCAAGCAAAAGAAACAAGTTGCTGCTACAGTAGAGGTAGACGAGTTTGCATCACAATTTGAGAATGAGTTTTCACTCATTTGCTGTCTGTCAAGTTCAATTTCCAACAGGGTATGGTATATTGACAGTGGGGCTTCTTGCCACATGACAAGAGTTAGAGAATGTCTCACCAAGTTGGAGGAGAAGAAGCTAGATTTCTATATTGAGCTCAGAGACTGCCAAGTACCATGCAACTAGTATTGGCATCGTCAAGTTTCAGAGGGAGTCTTGCAAACCTTTTTTGGAGGATGTGTTGTATGTCCTTGACATGACAAAGAATTTAATCCCAATTTCTACTTTGGAAGACAAGGGTTACGTCGTGACCTTTGAGAGGGGAAAATTCTATATTCATCCCAAAGATTCCAAGGCTGAAAAAGTGATTAGATTTAGGCATGGCAGCTTGTTTTGGTTACAGTTTGAGCCAACACATTTGTTGACTAGTTAGTAACTGTAAAGGGATAGGAGAAATTTGGCACAAGAGGATGGGTCACCTTCACCATGAAGCACTTAATATTCGTAAGGAAATAGTAACGGGGCTACCTGAGATGGAGACAAAATAGCATGAGGTGTGCAAGTGTTGTGCTCTTGGGAAATATGCCAAGACAAATTTTCCAAGCAGTGACACTAGATCCGAAGGGATTTTGGATTGTGTACACTCAGATGTGTGTGGGCCCATGTCAATAGTATCCTTGAATGGATATGAGTATTTTGTTACTTTCATTAATGACTTCTCCAGGAAGACATGGATATATTTTTTGAAGAACAAAGATGAGGTTTTTAGTAGGTTCAAAGAGTTTAAGGTTCTTGTGGAGAACCAAATTGTGAAGAAGATCAAAATATTGAGGTCTGATAATGGAGGCAAGTATACTTTGAATGCCTTCATAGATTTTTGTGCTCAGGAAGGTATCAAGAAAGAGTTGACAGTTCCGTACAACCCTCAGCACAATGGGGTTGCTGAACGGAAGAACAAGGCTATAGTTGGAGTAGCCAAGGCCATGCTTCATGATTAGGATCTTCCTTGGTTCTTATGGGTAGAAGCTTGCAATACAGTTGTGTATTTGTAGAATAGGAGCCCTCACAAAGTGTTGGGAAAGTTGACTCCAGAAGAGGTGTTCACTGGTAAAAAACTAGATTTGGGCCAAATTCGCATCTTTGGATGCCTTGTGTATTGTCACATTCTTGTTGAGAAGAGAACCAAGTTGGAAGGTACTACAGAGAAGGGTATCCTTGTTGGGTATAGTGAAACTTCTAAGGCTTATCAGGTTTACATTCCTGCTTTTAGGAAAACAGTGGTTTGCAGAGATGTGAAGTTCGAGGAAGAGAGAGCATTTCAAAAGTCTAGCAACTTGATGAATGAGGGGGAGCAATTACCCATGGTTGAGGCAACACAAATTCCTCAAATTGGAGAGCAAAGCAAGCAGGCCGAGTAGGACGATCAAAAGGAGGAACAAATAATTCCTCAACCTCAGATTCCTATTATTGAGAAGAGGAGAAACAGGGTAGTAGAGTAGACACTGAGAGAGGCTAAAGAATATGCAGGTGATCCTCAAGATTCAGCCAAACAGAGAAGGGCTCCTCGACATTATTCTGAGTATGTGGCACTTATGAGTGAATTAATTGAAGTAGAGCCTTCCAACTTTCAGGAGGTATCCAAGCACCAAGTGTGGAGAGATGCCATGGTGGAAGAGTATTCTTCCATCATGAAGAATAGTGTGTGGGAGGTAGTACCATGACTAGAAGATAAGTCTTGTGGTGGGCTCGAGATGGCTGTATAAGATTAAGCATGTTGTAGACGGTTGTGTGGAGAAGTTCAAAGCCCGGTTTGTGGCTAAGGGGTTTTCTTAGAAGGAAGGAGTCGACTATGACGAGACTTTTGCTCCAGTAGCTAGGTACTCATCCATAAGAGCTATCATTTCTCTAGCAACACAAATGGGTTGGAGGATTCAACAAATGGATGTAAAAAAAACCTTCGTCAATGGAGTGATTGAGGAAGAGATTTACATAGAGCAGCCAAGAGGATTTGAAGCACATGGGAGGGATTCTCATGTATGCAGGTTGAAAAGAGCACTGTATGGACTCAAGCAGGCTCCCAGGGCATGGTATTCACGTATTGACAATTACTTGTAGAGTGTGGGCTTCATCAAGAGTGAGGCAGATCCAAACTTGTACTATGTTCAAGTGAAGGGAAAACTCATATTGGTGTTATATGTTGATGACCTATTTCTCATAGGGTCAAAGGAGCTCATAGCACACTAGAAATGGGATCTTGCAGTAGAGTTTGAGAAGAAGGACTTGGGGTTGACGCACTATTTTCTAGGATTGGAGTTGTGGCAGAAAGAGGGAGAGATCTTTCTTGTACAAGGGAAGTACTTAATTGATATCTTGAAGTGATTCAGGATGGATAACCATAAGTCTATATGTGAATGCCACTTGTGACCAATTGGAAGAAGATTGATGCTTCTAGATCAGAGTTAGTGGACCCAATTTTATATAGAAAATTTATAGGCTCTCTTACGTATCTGGTCAACACTAGGCCAAACATTTGTTTTGCAATGAACTCACTCAGTTAGTTTATGGTGGAACCTAAACATGTGCACTAGATAGCTACAAAGCATGTTTTGAGATATCTCTGAGGCATAGTTGATTATGGTCTGAAGTATGTTTAGTAGGATGGAATGAAGCTCGAGGGGTTTACAGATGCAGATTGGGTAGGCAGTATAGTTGATCGGAAGAGCACTTCAGGGTGCAGTTTCAGTTTACGATCAGGAGCAGTCTTTTGGTACAATAGGAAATAGAAGTTAGTTGTGCTAAGTTCTATAGAGGCTGAGTATATGGCAGCCAGTATGGCTACATTTGAGGCTATTTGGCTTTGGAAACTTCTAGCTGGCTCTTTGATCTAGAGCTGGATCCTACAATCATTTACTGTGATAATCAGAGTTGTATCAAACTCTTTGAGAATCCAATGTTTCCTAACAAGTCAAAGCACATTGAGATCAAGGACCACTTCATTAGAGATTGTGTGAAGAAGGGGATAGTGAAGCTCAATTACATTCCTATAGATGAACAAATAGCAGATATCCTAATGAAGGCCTTGATGAAGAGCAAGTTTGAATTCTTCAGGGACAAGTTGGGTGTGGTGCAAAACACCTTCCTTACTAAGAGGGAGTGTTGATTTTTGTAGCTCGAAAGCTAGGATGTGGATTTGTTTTAAAGCAACTTGAGTTGGATATGCTTTAAAGCACTTTAAAGTAACTCAAGTTGGGGTATGCTTTAAAGCAATTCGAGTTGGATTTTCAACATCAACAAGATTTTTATTCTTTAATAGAATGTTTCCGAGTTTGTGAGGATAAGATAAATCCAAGAGTGATTTTATGTGTAATTAAAGCCAAAGAAAGCAATGAAAGATTATTTTCTTGCACGCTAAGTAAAACAACTAGGCTCTATAAATGTAAGATTGTTGTAGCAAACTCATGTTGTATTTTTCGAAAGAAAAGTTTGCTGTTAGGCTGAATAAAAGATCCAACATTTACAGGTTTTCCCCGCATTGGGGTTTCCTGGCTAAATTTGTGTTATTGTCTATTGCTGATTGGCTTCATGTTATTTTTGCTTCCATTGTTATTAGTTTTTAATTAACCCAGTTGTGTTGTGTTAATTGTTATAAATCAAATTTCTTTCTATGAATTTATTGTGCAATTAATCTGTTGCTAGGTTATAGAAATTAACACTAGCAACTACTCCAACTACCCTTTTGAAATACAATGGTTTTGAAAATAACAAACCTTATTTGTTTATATTTTACATCATTTTTCTATAAATAAGGTTGTTTTCTAACTCCTAGTTAAAACAAGTGACATAAGTCACTTTTACAAAAAGGCAAATTGAAAGTTGTAGGTTTTGAGAGAAAGAACAAGTTTTAGTTGAGGTGAGCACTATATCTTCCTGCATTCATGATCAACCTGGTCTTCGAGAACATACACTCCAATTTACATTTGCTAAGCATCCTTTCCTTTCATGAAATCATATTCTTCCAAATAATATAACCTTTGAATGATTATCATGATAACTTTTAGGAAGTTTCCTCAGCTAGTTGGTATGACTTAAATATGTTGAATTCCTCTATCAATCTTCTTGAACATATGAAGCTTGTACCAAATTTCATTTCAACTACTGTATGTTCCTCATGTAGAGCAGAAATCAAGTCTCCATGTGTACCCTTAGGGTCTCCATTTTTTGTTAAGTTACACTTGATATTTTCATCTTTGGATGTCTACCAGAATCAACATATTCATAATCCGAGTCCATCTTGTATAGTGAACTTTAAATATTCTTCTCATCATACAAGAGACAATTTGTAGTAAGAGATCATAAGAGTGGTTTCAAATTATTACAATCAATGAATTCACCTTCTTTTAAAATATGAGTTTTCTTGATGTGTTCTCATAGTGATCTCAATATCAAGAAAAGAATGCCTTGCATGACCCATCTCTCCAAGTTTCGGTACAAAGGAAGAGAATAAAAAAACATTAGCCTTTTGGATCCCTTTAAGTATATTTCCTTTGCTTGAAGGCATTTTAATACCATTTTCAACAGAGAAACAAAGCTCCATTTCTTGGCTTGGGTCATCATAAGGATCTTGACGAATAAAGACAACCTTCACTTTTGATGAATATGCATGAGTTCAAGGAATTGGATACAATATGGGTAAGGAATGCTTCCTTTAGATTCCTGTGCTCGAGGTAAAAGGAGGAGATTGCCTTTCATATCCATCATGTGTTCAAAAGCAGTTTAATAAATTTTAGTAGCATTATCTGTTTGATTTCAACCACATAAATCATTTCTTTGCACCATCATAGTTGAACCAGAGCTAGTCTTGCAAAACCACGAATTCATTTCCTCTTCCTTTACTAACGTCGCTGTGAACTGCATTTTCCATTGTATCAATACAAGCTAGATCTTGTACATTCATGAGATTGCTCTATCTCATGGACCAAACTTATAATATAATGACTAGCATGCATACTTATCAGGGCACTTACAATTATAATAGCTAACAGAATCCTCTATCCTTTATGCTTTGATGGATGTCCATACCCTTCTCGAATGCTCCCATTCAGCGCAGGCCATTAAATGATGTCCGTTTTGAAGCATTTTGTCGCCCCATATTTAGCATTGCGCCTGCTAGTTTGCATTTTGTTTTAAAACTTTACGACTACTGATTGCATTTGCACGAGGGTTTCTAAAGCCTTTTCAATAAATTCATTTGATGGATGCACATGGAGTAAGCAGGAAGGACGATGACAGAGGTTGTGGAAGTTAGTATTGCATCTGTACGCAGCCAATTGCATATGTTTGAAAGTTTTGAAGCCTTTTCACTACATTCACATCATGCATATATATCCACGGCACTATGTATCCGCAAATAAGAAAGGAGCAGTTTAGCTTTAATCTTGCCGGTTACACTTGCTTGAAAGATTCTAGAGCCTTTTCAACATCCATATTTCAGTCATTTTGTAGCTGCGCGGCTATCCTCGAATACATTCTTATGAGCTAAAATGTTTGTTGCGTCGCTATCCCTTACATTCCCTTGAAAGCTTCTATCGCCTTTCCAACATTCATATTGTACATTCTGTGTATATCCCATCTTTGCATGTTCGCGAGCCAGAGCAGTTTGTTTGCATGTATATCTATGAGGGCATTCACAAGTACCATATCTAGCTAAAGTCTCCCGTTTCCATTGGCGGGTTGTGGGATTTGGATATTGCATCTACATGCCTTCATGGCTGCACATATATTCACTTTTTTTCATTGTTATTTTTATATCCTTGCATAGAGCATCTCTATGGTGCGGACCTGGAGGTTTTTCAAACTTTTTACCAACTGCATCATGTCTATCGTGTAATCCTTCTATGCATCTCTATATTTCTTTAATGAAATCACAGAAATCTCTAGGTTCTTAGCACGGACAGAGAGGATGCATGAGGGTTTCAGAAGCTTCTTCACCGAATCTTCACCGCACCCCTATTGCATTTCATAAATTGATAGCTCTTTAAAGCATTGATTCTCTCGTTCAAACTGTTCATGCGCCATCCTCAAACTGCAATTCTTTTCCTAAAATCCCTCATTCCATGAAATGAGATCTCTATTTAAACCAATTCCACGCTTTGTGCCTATTTCCACGTTTGGCAAAAATGTCTACCAAGGGCGATTGCAACCACAATAACTGACAGAGCTTGCCTTCTTACTCCCATTTTGGCATGGGTTGGGATGGTGCTTGATTAAATTGCAGACTTTAGCTTCTCATTTGCTTGTTTCATTTGCTTAAAATATTCCAAAGCCTTTTGCAGAAATCAATTTGTGTAGAAGCCTGCAGTTCACGGGCTGGAATGGTATGAGCTTAATATGGAGGAAGTTTGAAAAGCACAGTAGATTAGAAAAAACCCTCTCGCCTTGTGAACTATCACTCCCACTTTTATCAACCGCTTTCAAACTCCAATCTACTTCTAAATACGCGAGTTGCGTTGATGTATCTTTACTTAGCTCTTACATCCATTAATACTTATCCTTTAAATATTAACCATACCAATTCACAACCCCCCCCCTCCCCTTTTTTTTTTAAGAATTTTGGGTTGTGAGTTAGAAATTTTAGTGAATTTTGTAAATTTATAATTTATTTTTCTAAGCTAGGATTTTGGGTTGTGAGTTGTAAATTTGAGTGAATTTTGCAGACTCACAATCTACTTTTCTAACTTAAAATTTTAAATTGTGACTTTGAATAACTACTTTTTTTTGTGTAACTCTAACCAATTTTCCCACTTAAACTTTAATTACCTATTTAATTTAAATAAGTAATAAATTAATCCACAATCTTGAAAAACTCAAAATCACATGAAATGTAAACTCCTTTTCCATCCATTAAAATTTGATCATGCTTCAACCATTTTTGACAACATAATTCAGATAAATTGGGCCAGTGCAATTGAAAACCTTTTAAATCTACAATTGCACCAAAGCGAGAAATTTTCATAACTTTTGATCGTTTGTATATTTTTACATGAAAATTTGCCAGATTGTTCAAAATGCCATTAAGAAGATACCTATTAAGCGAAATCTGCCCAGCTCTTTTGAAAATTGATATTTAATTATTTTTGTGATCTTGCACACAAAAATTGAAGCAATAAAATATCTTATCTGGTGAAGACTCAAGACTCAAAAACTGGCCATATTGGTCAAAATACTTCCCGAATCATCCTCATAATAAGAATTTGAACTATCTTTCACCAATTTTTAAAATTAATTGTTTTTCATGAATTTTGTTACTTTTCGCTGTTGCACCCGAGAATTAGAATAGGTAGGTTGAGTGATTCCACTTTAAACCTACAAGATGCATATAATTTCTTCAAAGGATTAGATATACTTTGACTAGGAGGCTCTCGGTTCAGATATTTTGAAATGGTAGTTTGGAAATCTTGCTTAAACATACAAAAATGATAAATGGAATGTTTCTTATCATTGTCCAATTAGTATAAATTTTCTTTACATCACTTCTTGCTACCATTTCCATCTTTTAAGTTTTATTTGAAATCAAGTTTGGAATTATTGAAAGTGTCAAATTATTGTGAATTTGATATAGATCTAAACATGCAATGTGTTCTCTGAATTGTTAGATCTATTATTTTAAGTTGCATGTTGTTTCGAAGAAGTTAAAATCTATATCCCTCGTGAAATCGCATTGATCTCTACCATTGTGTGATCCACATGGTCATGACTTGACATAATGGAACCTTGGAGTAGTCTTACTACTTTTCAAGAGAGACAATAAACCCTTTTTGGCTAACACATTGTATGTGATTAAAACCACCGTCAACATAATTGGCACTAAGAGGACCTAAATAAAAAATACTCGAAAACATTGGGTCATTATCCACTGAAAGGTATCGAAGAATTTGTAGATCTTCTCCTACCAAAGAAGATTTGACTGAATTAGTTCAACATAGGAAAAAAAGGATCGACAAGGGAAAATACAGAGGTGAAACATCCAAATCTATAGGTTCACCATTAATCCTAGGTTCACCTTCCTCAACTGTAAGCTCGAGAATAACACATATAAGAACTATTGTTGCAACTCTGCCATTACAGATGGTATTTTTTTGGAGGAAATAGAAGTTCCCCTTTGGATATACAAGGGGTTGTCTATGACCTACCCAAAAACACAAAGAAATTTTGTCACAAGTTGGTAAATGGTGAGGGCAAGATATTTGAAGATGACATAAAAACTTTCAAAGAAATTTTTAATAGAGCACAAATTTCTCATTAGGACATAGTTTGTAAATTGTTCCTATATTCTTTGAGAGAATTTGCATATAATGGGTACTTAAACCTTCCTAGAGGAACAATTCACACATGCCAGAATCTGGAGGATAAGTTCCTTAACCAGTTCAAAATATATACAAACCTTGTGATTTTGTACCATCAAGTCACACGTCTTGTAGGAAGGAGCCAAATGAGCCAATTAGTATTTATAACGCCGATTCCACAAAACATATAAGAGGTTGGAAACTCCATTTGTTATAGCAGAATTAGCAGCTGTCCAAACATACTTGAGATCCATAGACACCTTCACTATTATGTTCTTGGGAAGGCTACTTGAAATTGATAGGGATACATTGGATAAAATTTATAATGAATCCATTACAATCTCCCAACAAATGGATCTTCAGGTAAGTGGCATTTTTGTGTCTTTACTATCTATTGGTCACCTAGGAATGGAAAATTAGCTCCCTGCATTAAGCAATACCTTCAACAACCGTACACCCCTAATGAATCCTATTCCAGGAGCTAGAACTACATCTCAAATTTTTTGTCCTATCCATCCACAACCCAACATACCCATAGTATGCCCACACTTACATATCTGAGTTATGGGCAAGATGCTAATGTTACTAATGGAATGGGACAACCAATAAAACCTTTCTTTGAGTAGCCAACAACAAAACTAGATCAAGGACAAAATGGTCAAATAACTTCCAAGTTTGATGCAATGAAAAAGATGCTATCCCAGGTCATGAATAGACTTACCTACTTAAGAGTTAACCCTCCTCACATGGGAAATAGCTATAACCAAGGGAAAAATCAAAATAATCAAGGCTTTCAAGGTGGGAATTTCAATCCACAATGACTGAACAAACCATGAAATACAAGGCCTAACAATGGAGGAGTACCCAACCTTTTAGAGAATGCTAATGTGGGTAATTCCATAGACACCAATGGTTGTAGATTCCATGAGACTTTTGATCATAGTTAGAGTAATTGCACAAAAATGCAAAAAGTATCTAGTTTGATGCAAGGGAATACTCAAACACCATCCAACAACATATATGTTATGATGGTAGACTCTTACCCATTGTTTGATGAGGTAAACATAGGTCAAAATTTTGAAGAAGAGGAATTCACTTTTCCCTTTGAGAATGAAAACAAACTAAAAAAATAATGACATATTTCTATTCCAACAAAGAACCAATTATAACTTGAGAAGTAAGAAAGAGCCTATGACTGATGGCATTCCACCTAGAGCAAGCCCAACTCCTTTGAATCCCCATGCTGATAACAACCCTCCCACTTTGAGAGCACCATTTGGAAGTAGTTTCAGACTTGGTGGGTTCCCAACACATAGATTTCCAAGCTGAAGTGAGGATAAGTATAGTGTTGTAGACAATTTGAAGAAAACCAAAGCTAACATGTCCATTTTTTAAATGTTGTAGAATTGTCCTACTAAGAAAGAAGCATTACTAAAATCATTAGATAACCCCAAGAGTGCTTCAATTAATCTTCCCAAAGTGAATAAAGGTCAAGCCTTGAGCTCTTCAGATGCTACTACTATAATTTTGAAAGGTAAGACTAGAATCCCTCCTTTTCTTATTAACAGTACTCATGTTTGGAAAAAAATGTACATAATTGTTAAGTAGATTATGTGGCATCATGTAATATTATACCTTGCTCCATATGTCAAAAGTTAAGAATAACACCTAGAGCAGCCAATAGAGTTGTGGTCCAGTCGGACAAAACAAAATTTATGGTCATAGCCTCATACCCTAGAATTTAGGAATATATTGATATACATGTAGTGGACATCCTCAAAATGCATGGAATGCTTCTCAGTGGAGAATGGACCAAAAATTTGAGAGGATGGTTCTCAATTGACTTCACTGAACTCTGGTTTCCATTGAAGGGGTTAAATAATTAGATCAAAGTTAATGCAAAACCCAAGTTAAAATACATAATCACCAAATATAATACTGTGAATGAGGTTGCATTCACAAAATTAGACATGGGTGTGTATAAAATGAATGATATCATGAAGATATCTTTGGAAACAGATGAATAAGTAGATGTAGACAATCCCATTAAAGGATTACAATAATTCCAAACTTCTAACCATGCTTTTCCAGAATTCTTAGAGAAAATGTGTGATAACATGACTAATCTTGGAGAATATAAAGATACTTCTATGCTTCTATTACCAAGTTGGTGCTGCATCCACGATACAAACCATTTTGAGTTCTCTTGCCCAACCTGCCAAGATGCATTGGAAAAAGTAAAAATGATAGATCGTTCGAGGATGGAAGACAATGATTC
Organism: Sequoia sempervirens; assembly: GCA_007258455.2. NCBI lineage: Eukaryota > Viridiplantae > Streptophyta > Pinopsida > Cupressales > Cupressaceae > Sequoia > Sequoia sempervirens. The sequence goes on along the minus strand of VDFB02338994.1, from coordinate 540 downwards.
AAAATTAACCACGATATTTGATGAAAGTTTTGACTCATTATATTATCAATCTTCTAGAGATGAACAAAAATTTGATGAGGAAGCTACAATACTTTTTATAGAGGTTCTAACTTCTTTTTGAAAAGGAAAGCTTGTTGTTTATAGGAGAGAATTCAACTAAAAACAAGAAAGGAACAACAATAGACTTTGATATCTCCCATCAGTAAGACACTTTGATCAAAACGGAAGTATCACCAACACATGTCCTGAAAAAGAATACCATGTGGAAGCTTATGTTTGATGGATCAAAGTGAAAGCAGGGAAAGCATTTTGGAATCGAGTTGGTGAACCCACTTGGAAGTTTACTTCTAGGCGCTTTTTGATTGCAATTTACCTATACCAACAATGCAACTGAGTATGAAGAATTGATCTGAGGATTGCTGCTCCCTCACTAAAAGAAGGTAAATCACTTTATTGTAGAAGGAGACTCTCAACTAGTAGTGAGAAAATAAGAAGTCAGTACTCTTGCCATGATAAAAGATTATCTGCTTATAGAAATAG
>VDFB02338993.1:0-11207 GCA_007258455.2 Sequoia sempervirens | reverse complement strand
GTGTGTTTGGTAGTAAGGAGAAGGTTCAGTTTGCGGAGGCTAGGGGCAATATGGCTAAGGATAATCAGCACAAGGCTTCTAGAAGGATTGCAAACTTAAAGAAGCAGGGCTCAAAAGGTGGCAGTAAGGGAAATAAGGGTACCTTGAAGCAGGTAAAGGATATGGCAAATGTCATTATTGAAGATTCCCATGCTCGTCCACCCTCTCCCCATGGGGAGGATGTTGGGGTCCCTAGCAATGAGGAGGCCTTGGTTGAGGAAGTTGTAAATGAGGAGGTTGGTGTCAATCTTAACTTTGGGAAGCTAGAGTCGTTGAAGGTGAATCCTCTTTCTAAGGACTTCTCTTATCTAAATGATGATAATACATCCATGTTTGAATTGCTAGATATGGCATAGTCGGGTGTTACATGCACCTTTAAGCTTGCTAAATGGGTATTGTAGGAGTTTAACAACGTTAATATCAAGACCAAAGGCTTGAAGGAAAATATGGAAAACCATTCAAAGGCATCCTCTTCTGATCTGGTTATTGAACAGTTGGTTGATTTGGAGTGTTCCTTTGCTGATTTCAAGACCTAGTGTTAGAGCCACCTTGCTAAGATGAAAGGAGGATAAAGGAAGGACATCAGGAAATTACTGCAGGTTAGTCATTGTTCAATTAAGAATAGTGTGGATTCCCTAAAGGTACTATTTGATAAGATTCTAGTCCACTAAGGGAAGATCAGATGTATTTTGTGGAGATGCTCAAGAATGACCAGACCTTTAAGGGTAAGGGGAAAAAGATTGTGAAAGACAGGGCTAGAGGACCATGCACTTGTGCAAGGGGTAATCTTAGGAAGTCCTTTGAAGATGAAAAGAAGGATCTCTTGGACATGGTCAATCTCAATTACAATCAGGAGATCAAGGTTTCCAACACCTTGAAAAACTTGAAATAATTGTTGTGTTTCTGCTATTTTTCTGTTTTTATTTCTCTGTCGTTGGGTCGCTTATTTTTGGCTTTTGGTTTTCTTTTAGTTGTTGCTTATGCTTTAGTCTTTTTATTTGTTCTAGTAGCATTTTTCTCTAATGTGATGTAAAGGGTTTTGGATCCCTTCAAAACTTATTTTTCCTATATAATCAAAACATGTAATTTAAGTGACTAAGATTTACTTATAAGTTATTTTATTTAATATTTCATTATAGTTTAGATCTATTTAAGAACTTCTTTATTTTTATTTATCTAAAAGTTACTTTAATTTCCCCTACAATTATTCAAAAATAATTTTTTATTTACATTTTTTAATTCAATAATTATTATTTTTACTCAAGAATAATAAATAGAATAACCTTTTAATTGGCAAAATATCTATAAAATAATTAAGTAAATAAAGTAACATATTTTTTTAATAATTCTCAAGTAAATAAAAATAATTCTCTAGTTCAAAATAAAGTAAATACAATAAAACAATATTTTAATAGTCTTGAAGAAAAATAAAATCAATAATTTTTCATATAAATATATATTTAAGATATTCTTTCGTTTCTCACTATAAGAACCAGTTTTACTTATTTAAGAATTATTTTTATTTCTTTTAAAATTATATTAATAATAATCAATTAAACAAAACTAATTATAATAATATATTTATAAACACAAATACTAACATTTTTACTTTATTAATATATTGATTGATTTTATTTTTTTAGACTGCAGGAATCAGTCGGGTATCCATCCCCTATAAACTGTAGTGTGCCTGGTAAAAAAATTTCACGTGACCGGTGGCACTGGGACAACACACCCTCGAGTACCACAGGTTTGGGGGGAGACTAGACCTCATGACCTCTCCCCTATAAACTATAGTGCACCTGGTAAACATTTTTCACATGACCGATGGCGCTGGCGCAACACACCCTCGAGTACCACGGGTTTGGGGGGATACTAGACCTTGTGACCTCTTGCCTACAACAAGATGCTTTAGCCAATTGAGCTAGGCCCCCTGCCCCAATATATTGATTGATTTTAAAATAACTAAAAAATAATTATTTTTATAAATATTATTATTAAATTTAACTAGAACTAATTAATACTAAAAATAACTACATGCTTAAATCCAAAAACATTATAATATATTGTGAGACATTGTTTTGTTTATCATTGTGAGGGAGATATTCAACTACCATTTTAAGTTTTCCATGTCCTATGGAGCCACCTTAATGAAAATTACTCACACAACCTTTGTTCTTGCTAATTATCTTTCCTTACCTCTTAGTTGGGTAGTCTTTTATGCTTGGGCAGATGTTCATATTCTCTTCAATCGTTTCAACATAAATTTCTTGCAAAGGTTGTAGAATTTGGCTTTACAGTTTATTTTTTCCCATTGAATTTCCAACACACACTCTTAGAAAACCATTTTGTATATATTGGTGTTTATTGATGTTTACTAAACAATATTTATTCAATGTAGTAGAATTTTAGCTTTCAAAGATATTCATTTTGTGCACATCTCTATTGTCCATAAAATTGTATTTCCCTAGGGCATATTGTGAAATAGCTTGTTGTCCTTGCTTGTGCATATTGGAATTTGGAATGACTTGGCCAAAACATTATTAGGAATTGTTGAATTGGAAGCTGAATTGGGAAAGGGAAAGACTTTACTGAGAGATTGACTATTAAAAGCCACAATGGCAAAGGAAATGGTGTTTCCATTATTCCATGGGAAAAAAAAAACATCCCATGTTTTGATGTTTGCATAGAAAAGCTTTTTGGTGGTGCCCACAACACCCTACAATAAAATCGCCACAGGAAAAGGAAAAAACATAGAAGGTTAATTAATTAATACTAAAAATAACTACATGCTTAAATCCAAAAACATTATAATAAATTGTGAGACATTGATTTGTTTATCATTGTGAGGAAAATAGTCAACTACCATTTTAAGTTTTCCATGTCCTATGGAGCCACCTTAATGAAAATTACTCACACAACCTTTGTTCCTGCTAGATCTCTATCCTTACCTCTTAGTTGGGCAGTCTTTTATGCTTTGGTAGATGTTCATATTCTCTTCAATTATTTGAACTTAAATTTCTAGAAAAGGTTGTAGAATTTGGCTTTATAGTTTATTTTTTCCCATTGAATTTCCAACACACACTCTTGCAAAACCATTTTGTATATATTGTTGTTTATTGATATTTATTAAACAATATTTCTTTGATGTAGTAAAATTTTAGCTTTCAAAGATATCCATTTTGTGCACATCTCTATTGTCCATAAAATTGTATTTCCCTGGGGCATATTGTGAAACAACTTGTTGTCCTTGCCTATGCATATTGGAATCTAGAATGACTTGGAAAAAACATTATTGGGAATTGTTGAATTGGAAGTCGAATTGGGCAAGGGAAAGACTTTATTAGGAGATTGACTATTAAAAGCCACAATGGAAGAGGAAATGGTGTTTCCATTGTTCCATGGGAAAACAAAAACATCCCATGTTTTGATGTTTGCATAGAAAAGCTTTTTGGTGGTGCCCACAACACCCTACAACAAAATCGCCACAGGAAAAGGAAAAAACATAGAATACCTTAGCTTCAGAGGCCTAAGATTTAAATCATTAATTTAATGTAAAAAAATCAACATGCAAGACATAAAAATGGTGCAAAAATAATAGTAATGAGATTTATAATACCTCTTCTTTCCAATCTTTCGTATATTTGATGAATTTCATAATAAGGGTTTCCATTAGAACTGACATACCAATTCAAATGTGCTACTTATGGGTTGTGGTACCATATAAGAAATATGAATAATGAATTTTTACAATCATGGTAGAAATGTGAAATTAAAGATATAGATGATAAATTACAATAAAAAAGTTGATTTATTTACTTATCCTTGAAGATTAAGTTTGTGTCCAAAGAGAAAACCCAATGAAATACTTACAATGTAATAGCAGCCTATGTTCACATATGCTACTAAAGCTTGTCATCCTGACCCTAAGTTGTCACCCCTGAAACATAGAATAAGATAACACCAATGCATAGAATTCCTATGCCTATGGAAGTAAAGGACACAAACACTATTGAGAACTTTGTTGCTTTTGGTTACCATGCCCCAAGTTCATTGGACACTCACACTGCAACAAAGTTACAATCTCATAAGTCATAGTATTTTTTTTAATACTATCTATATCATATCAATCTTAAATACAAAGGATTCAAGTAGGCGAATAGGATTAGGATGCATATTTTAGAAAATATACATAGTAATAATGCAAACAAATTTTTGTTAGAAAAATAGTAGAAGTGTAGGACTAAAGTAGGCTAGTGAGACTCCAAAGCCTATGTTTCAATAGGCAACATAATGGTGTAAGAAGAATGCTCTAGATTATAGACCAAAAATTTAAGTATAAATAGTCAATAGCATGAACCATCGTATACAAAAGCCCAAAACTAATGGAGAAACTTGATGGCTTTGAATCCATTGGTATCATAATTTTCCATCTCAGGTACAATCATGCTGCATAAACAATAGACCAACATGTTTTAATTAGAATTTGAGATGCAAATATCATAACATTTAACCTTTTTGCATTTGCATGAGGATTGGATTTCTTACTAGATTGGCTTTGAGTCCACTGCAACAGTTGGGTTCTTCATATTTCTCGTTCAAACAATGAGGACTATGTAGTACCAACTCTTTAAGCTGTACATCCATTATCAACTAATAATTTGTTATTGGTAGTAAAAAAGATATAAAACTAATTTATGAAAATTTATAATAACTTTATTTATGAAAACTAAAAACTAACAAAGTAAATTCTTACATGTCAAATATTTTACTATTTTATTAGTAATATAATTCACTGTTGAGATGTTGAGTATAGGAGGTATGGTGCATAAAATAGTTTATGATATCTGAATTGAATTATTAAAATGGACATGGAGGCAAAGAGATAGACCATAGCATGATTGCAGAAGCCATGGAAATTTTAATAAAAGCACCCAATTTTTTTAAGGCTAACATGGACAATCCTCTCCAGGCATCTGAACATGGACCACATACTACATATATGGTAATACATGATTACTATGATTAAGCTAGTTAAATGAATGGCCAAGATGTGTGATGGTAACCCACACTCCCTCTTTATTTTGCAAGGTATAATTTTCATTACAAGCTTAGCCAAAAATAATAAATGCTCCTTAATAGGGGAGTCTTATGATTCTCTCCCAAATTTTTGTACCCCACTTGAATAAAAGGGTTTAGGTCACCACTTGATGAAATCTAAGTTAGGCCTCCTAAAAAAAGAAAAAAAAGTGGCACTTGTTTTTTTTTTATCTCTAAAGTTTTTTCTAAAAAATGAAGAGATAACATAAACAAGTACCCCTTAGATGACACACATGATGAAGGATGTTTTTGATCCTCAAGTTCACCTTGTAGTGCGAGAGGAGATAATGCACACCCTTAGACATGAACAAACAAAAATCAAATAAATAAGACATGTAAAACAAGGGTTGTTTTCCCTTATTAAAAAGAAAATGTGTGAAAATGGTTTTGATTTTTAGCTTTGACAAGTGAATCTGCAATCAAAAAGTGTTAAGTAGTTTTATGGTTTATCATTGACACATAATGTAGTCTACACCAAAAACATATAAGTGATTAAATAGCCTTGTATTTTTATACACAATGACCAAAATAAAATAAAATGGAACTTGCATTCAATTTCTCTCAACATGATTGTTACTCTTGCACTTTCTTTTTTTTATAATACAAAGGGAGATACATTAACAGCTAAACATACTAAAAGAAAGAGACTTATCATGCAGTGTGCAAAATTTATTGTTTAGTCATTTCTTACATATTTTTATATGCCCATCTAATGTCATGACATTGCAAATGCTAGATAAAGTTATTTCGTATGAACATTTTAAAAATATAAATGAATGGGATGATCTGATTAGATTTGTTGTCCAACAATAGAATAACAATGTAACATCTAATGTTATGCATAGAATGCCAAAAAAGTAATATATAAATGCAAAGAAACTTGCACTCTCTAGTTATATGTTGGATTTTCCTACATAAGCTAAAGTCTTTGAGTTTGTTATGATATTTACAAGAAAACTTATTAAACATATTAAAAATACTACTTTTCAAGTTAAAGATGTCCAAAATGGATATTCCACCAAGACTTATGTTGATTGTTGGAGTTGACTCCTCAACCCTATTGCTCCCAAGGATTATCTGCAATCAAACATTTGTCACACAAAGAGAGAAAATTAAGGCTATGGAAGCCAAGGGCAGATTGATCTAAAAAAAATCACTGAATTCGATTATTAATCTGAGAAAAACATCAACATAAATAACAAAACTTTCTTACCTCCTTTCTACAGATTTGAATCCCTGTTCTTGCAACTTCTTTCAGCCTCCTTTCTCTAGCTCTCTATCCTCTTCCAAGTTTTTGTTTTCTTCAACTGTTTCCCACACTTCCCTTTTTTTTTCGAGCATACATAAAAAACTCCCTTTCTTTTCTTTTCAATAGAGTTTTCTTTATGAAACTCCTCATATTTCTTGAAAATAAAATAATAGAGACTTTAAATTTTCCATAACGATGAATTAGAAAAAACAAAAAACAAAATTAGCTGTGACCCTACATCAATATTATTCAACTGAATATCAAAATCTGTTACAATGATCTCTTATGTAAAGAGTTTTAGAGATAACAACAATGAAGGAAAACTCATGCGAATAGGTTGCATGAATAAAGAAAGCTAAACAAAGCAGCTAAATAATGGAAAGATGGCAAAGAATTGAACTGGTTTTAAAGCAAAAGACAAGCAAAAAACTGGAGCTAAAGCTAAGAAATTCCATTTCTAATGTGTGACTGCCAACTATACAGGTCAAAATAAATGTAGGAAAGTTTTTGATTTAAATCTCTTAACAATAATGACTGCTGTAGTATGCTTTTTTAAAATTTACCTGTCTATTTCGCCATGCATAAAAAGAGAAATAAAACAAATACAAAATAACAAACAACTAAGATAGCTAAAGATCTGCATGCAGATTACAAATTAATAATAAATTGCTGTTAAACTTGTGGATCAATAACTTTCTATAATAAATTGCTGTTTCACATTCAAATTTCTCTATTTCACATTTTTTTTTAATATTAAATGAAAAAAACAATCAAAAGAATGTCAAGCTAATTATAACAGAAATATATCAGTCATGTATGTGACTAAAAAATCTAATTCTACATCTCAAAGAAGGGAGTGCACAAAATCTAAAAAAACCAAAAAAACTTCCCAAGATGCCAATTCAACTCCCAGAGACTAAGGTACCTGATCAGTCAAATCATTCTCTGATTTTGCACTCTTCACACCCACCATACCACTGCTGAAAGTTGTTTCATCAGGCTTCAATTTGGGCCATTCTTCTTCCTTACGATCATGCAAATCTTCATTTCCATCCGTAACAGTCTTCACAATTGTTCTTCTCCACTTTCTAATAGAAGGCATACTCTCAGACGTGTGATGTTGAAATATATAGTGGGGATCATCAGGAGTTGGATATAACATGTTGACTACATTATCACATTGTTCTTTGCTGCAATGTCCTCTTAATTCCAAAATCGTTTGGGCTTTCCTTCGATTTATTTCATTGTCCTTCAATATCTGAGCAATCTGCCTCCTTTCACTTTCGCTCATTCGGTGCATTTTGATTTAGCTCAGAATATAGAAAATCTCAGAATATTTTCTTATATGTGTTTGTATATGTTTTGATTTATACAAACAAAGACTGGGAAGGATAGCCGCTTCCGACTGAGAATAACAGTTAAACTAAATCTATCCGACCTTAATTTGGGAATTTTTTGTATTTAAATTTACGATTGATTTAATATTTCCTGAGCAGTTCCAGTAACTCTTAATTAATACTTTTCTATTTTTGGTTTTGTAGTGCAGTGTGAAGTTTGGAGAAATATTAATGCAGCTTTCTCAAGAATGGGAGAGAGCAGATACACAGGGTGCAGCTGAAATTGCATGTGTTCTTCCACTATACAGACTGACATCACTGTTATAATGACAGTATGTTCAATGATGAATATCTTTGCTGATGATAAAAATAGCTTATCAAAGGGATGCAACAGCTTACTTTGTCTTTGATTCCTGGGCATTGTTCTAAACATAGCGGGTATATTGCATGAAAGAGATGTCTTAATAAAGAGGTTCTTCTATTAATAGGGTTGTTAAGTTTAGAACAAATACTGGTTGGCCTCTAATCATAGGGTACACCTATTAATACGTTTTATCCTTTTACACTGCAATACCTTGTTGGCTAACAAGTAATAATGCATTTCTGTCTTTAAAACTCAAACTCATTCTTCCTTACACAGGTGTGCCACCCTAATGCAATCAATCCTTTGAAAATTCAATCTCATTTTGCTGCCTCTTATAGTGCAATCTGGACTAATTTATAATAGTTTCCATTCACATATGCACATCTCTAGGAAAATTCACCACTAGCAATTCACCGTGGGAAAATTCACTGCCACCAGCAATTCACCACCACGGAAAATTAACCGCCGAAAATTCATGCAATTAATTTTTTGCGCGGTGAATTTTCATGGCGGTGAACTTTCCCACAGTGAATTATTGACGGTGAATTTTCCATCGGTGAATTGCTGACGGTGAATTTGCCATATGCCGTTTAGAAGTACTAGAAACCTTAAATAACCTTTGATGGCCATGCCTTAATATTGTTAATCATAGGCAGCTCTAAGGTTGGCAACCTCTAAATCTTCTTTCTTCAAATTGGTGCACTAACACATATGATCGAAGAATTTCCACCATGCCTTAGTAACTTTCAAATTTATCCTCCTTTGATTTCCTCCCATTCTTCAAAAATAGTGATCATTGACTCTACAAAGACATATTCAAGGAAATACCAAAACCAAGCTCTAAAATGACTCATGCTTTTAGCAAAAACACCAAGGTTTGGCTTCATACTTGATACACAATGAGTTTTTTTAATGGTTACAATATTAATCCCATTAAAGTAGTAGTAAGCTCACAAGGCATGACTAACCTTTTTTTCAAATAATGAGATGAGACTGAGTATTTTTTAGGTGGTGAGTTGTAGTCATAGGGGTTTATAATATATATTTATTTATCTTGTACATTTATATCTATGTTTTTTCTTTTTTAAGCTTTCTTCTTCTAAAAGTTTTCTGGTATATCTTTCTTTTTCTAAAAATTTCTTTATACTCTCTTTGTAACATGTGTATAAATAATGCAAACAAGTGTAGAATGTTTATAATCACATTGATTGTTGAATTTATCATTTAAATTCACCCAAAGTATTCCATGGACACAAAAAACTCATTCAAAAATCATTTAAATTACTTGACAACTTACGATATTGAAACAAGTGCAAAACTACAAACATATTCTATATTATGATTCTACTTGAAATTGAATTATACAAGTGTCTTTATAGTTAAGTAGGACGAAATCCTAAATGCTTGCTAACTAAATATGAGAGTTACCCCATTGATTAAACGGTGATTGGGAGTTAACCCATACAACGAATCTAACAAACCCAATCATCTAATTTGATTTTGAGCTCAATAAAGGAGTGAACTAAAGTTCCAACTTGGATACTAACTATTATTGACTTTGAATTCTAATGCATGAGATTAGTATTATGAATTATTCACATTTATAATAATAATTGCATAATTCAAATAATCTAACTTAAGCCACCTAGCTAAACTAAGGTAAAATTTGGATAATTCAAGTGTATACATGTTATACATCAACATCTCCCCTCAAGTTTGATTTATGCTAGCACAGGAAGCAAGGAGAAATTAGAAGTCTATTTACTCCTAGAATTGCTTTCTTCAACCCAAATTGAGATGTTAAGTGTAAAAAGTGTGGTTCTATAAAGGGCCAAGAGGAGATATCTGTAGCAAGGCTAATGGAAGGCTCAAAAAATTGTTGTGCTACATTGAACTTGGGTTTTGGAACCTACTTGAAATGATCTTTTTTGGTAGCAATCAACATCTCTAGCTAGAATCATGTGTCAACAAGGAGAGATCTAATGTTTTTTTTATAATGAATCACTGACTACCTCAATAGAGTTAAGTCTCAATTGCTTGAGTGATATAGGCCCCATGAAGTGGTGGCTTGCTAGCAATTGACTTTTGGGAATAAGGATTTAAATTGACTCATTGTCTTTAAATTGAACATATTTTGAGTGTTTTGATTGTTTGGATGGTGTCTCAATCTGCTTTGAACTCTTTGAATTATGTGCTACAAGTGCATTTTTTTAGAATTTAAAGGAAAAGATACATCCATGTGTATGAGCTTCTTTTGATTACATGTCAATTTCTCACATATTGGTTTAAAAAGTGGAGACAAAAATTGCATATGATTTTTCCAATATGGAAAGAACAACCATGATTTCTTCTTAATTGTGCACTCCTTTAGCTAGAGCTTGATTAGGTTGAATTGTAAAATAAAACCTTAAATGGTGCTAAAGTCTTCATAATTCAAACTTATGATAGCATTCCTCCAATAATATACACCATATCAACGTAGAGGACACTAATGTCTTGGTGACAAAAGATATTTATTACAAAATAAAATTGAGAGATGCATATGAAATCAACAGATACTGTCTTTACCTCACTATAGTGGATGAATGGGGTTTAAGCCATGCTTGGCAACCTGTCATTAAGACACTTAGACAAAATTTGAACTTTGATTTGGTTTAAAGTTACCTTCTTTTTTCATTATCAGATGTATGCATCATTGTATCCTTTGTGTGATATCCTATAGGAAGTCCCTTTTCCTTATATTTACATGAGCCTTCCTCATTGCTCCTTTGTTGTTTCTTTTTCCTCTATTCTTTCATTTCCTCTCTTATTTCTTTTACACTATTATTTTCCCTGTTCGCTTCCCACATCTCACTTTGTAGTTGATTTCTTAATTTAGGTGATTATCTCCTTTCATCAGTAATCCATCTTGTTCCTATATTATTATTCTTGCCTATTTTTTCATTATTTAAATATCTTATTTTCCTCCCTTTCTAACTTTCATCTTATTAGGTGCATGGGTGCATGATACGATAATCAGCCTATTGGTTGTTTAGTGGTAGGCACCAAGTATGAGTTATGTAATTGACATTGTGTTTTTCAAGTGTATTTCAAATGGGTCCTTGGTGGACAATGTGTT
>VDFB02338991.1:0-21643 GCA_007258455.2 Sequoia sempervirens | reverse complement strand
GCATATATGGTTGAGGGTATAGGGTCAAGGGAATAGGGAATAGGGATGAAGGTGTAGGGTTGAGGAATTAGGGTTGAGGGTTTAATATATGGGGTATATGGTTGAGGGTTGAGGGTTTAAGGGTTTAAGGTTTTAAGGGTTGGGGGTATAGGGTTGAGGGATTAGGGCTGAGGGTATAGGGTTGAGGGTATTGGATTGAGGGATTAGGGATGAGGGTCCAATGTGTAGGGTAGAGGGTTGATAATTGAGGTTTGAGGGTTTAATGTATAGTGTAGAAGGTTGAGGTATTTTGGGCTTAATATTTGAGGGTTGCGGGTATAGGGTTGAGGGTATATGGTTTATGGTATAGGGTTGTTGGATTAGGATTGAGGATCCAATGTATAGGGTAGAGGGTTGAGAATTAATGGTTGAGGGTTTTAATGTATAGGGTAGAGGGTTGAGGGATTAAGGTTTTAAGGGTTGAGGGTTTAAGGGTAGAGGGTTGAGGGATTAAGGGTTTAAGGTTTAAGGGTTTAAGGGTTGAGGTTTGAGGGTATAGGGTTGAGGGATTAGGGTTGAGGGTCCAATGTATAAGGTAGAGGGTTGAGAATTAAGGGTTGAGGGTTTAATGTATAGGGTAGAGGGTTGAAAGATTAAGGATTTAAGCATTGAGGGATTAAGGGTTTAAGGGTTGAGGGATTAGGGTTGATGGTATAGGGTTGAGGGTATAGTGTTTATGGTATAATGTTGAGGATCCAATGTATAGGGTAGAGGGTTGAGGGTTTAAGGGATTAGGGTTGAGGGTTTATGGGTTAAGGGTTGAGGGTATAGGGTTTAGGGTATATGGTTGAGGGTATAGTGTTAAGGGATTAGGGTTGAGGGTTGATGGTTTAACGGTTGAGGGTTGAGGATTTAAGGTTTGAGGGATTAGGGGTTGAGGGTTGAGGGTTTAATGGTTTAAGGGTTGAAGGTATAGGGTTGAGGGGTTAGGATTGAGGGTTGAAGGTATAGGGTTGAGGGTTGAGGGTATAGGGCTAAGGGATTATGGTTGAGGATCCAATGTATAGGGTAAAGGTTTGAGAATTGAGGGTTCAGGGTCTAATGTATAGGGTAGATAGTAGATGGTTGAGGGTTTAAGGGATTAGGCTGAGGGTTTAAAGGCTGAGGGCATAGGGCTGAATGATTAGGCTGAGGGCCAATGGCTTAAGGCTGAGGGGTCGGTGGCTGAGGGCTTGGGCTCTAAGGGTAATGCTAAGGGATGAGAGTATACAGGGCTTATGGATTAGGGCTGAGGCTTGAGGGCATAGGCTGAGGGTATAGCATAGAGGCATTAGGCTGAGGGCTGAGGGCTTCCATGGGTTGAGGCTGAGGCTAGGAGCTGATGGTCGAGGGTTTGAGGGCTTAATGTATATGGTAGAGGTAGAGGGCTGAGGGTTTAAGGGACTAGGGCTGAGGGTTTAAGCAATTTTAAGGTTGAGGGATTAGGGTTGAGGGATTAAGGCTGAGGGTTTAGGGATTAGGCTGAGGTTAGGCTTGGCGGCTGAGGGTTGAGGGTTGAGGGTTTAGGGTTTAGGGTTTAAGGGACAATTCTTTAAGGGTTGAGGGTTTAAGGGTTTAAGGGTTGAGGGTTGAGGGTTTTAGGGTTGAGGGATTACATGTTTAGAGTTTTGATTTTATGGGTTTAAGGATTGAGCGATTATGGTTTAAAATTTTATGGATTAGGGTTTAAAGGTTGAGGGTTGAGGGATTAGGGCTTAAGGTATAGTGTTGAGGGTTGAGGGTTTAGGGATAGGGTTTAGGGTTTAACATTTAAGGGTTGATGGTTAAGGTTTTAGGGATAGGGTTTAGTGTTGAGAGTTAAGGGATTAGGGTTTAAGGGTTGAGGGTTTAATGGTTTAAGATATAGGGTTGAGGGTTAATGTACATGTTTAAGCATATAGGTAATTGTGTTGAAAATTCATATCACAGATAAAATAAGACATACATAACACTTAGAAGATGTCATAATTGGTGAAAGAAAGGTATCATTGATGCATGTAAACCCAAGCCCCTATTGACACATGATAAGAGTTAGGAAACCTTTACAAAATTAACCTTCTCATAATGTGAGAATTGGAAAGGTTGAAATATGACCATTTTTAGAGCAAGCTAAAACATGCTCACATTATAAAGCGAGCACATTTTTTCTTGCTCTAAAAATTGTAAAATAGCTAGGACACCCATGATCCAGGACCACATGCTCTAATATTCTCCTACTTCTACGTGTGATCCAAAAAAAAATAGTTTTGATGTTGTTGGGAAGAGCACATGCAATTTTTACACATTCTAGCACCTTTGCATCAACTTTCCACCACCTTTTTCTAGCTTTCCAACTTAGGAAGGAGGAAATAACATATTTTTTACATCAAATTTGATTATAGCAACTCAAGTTTCAATGTTTGTAGTGTTGAAATATTAATTATGATTGAATTATCATAATTTAACATTATACACTGGTTAATTGTATAGTTTATAGTAATTCTATTAGAGTTATATACAATTGAATGTTGAAAAGGAAGCAATTTTGTGAAAAGGTAAAATTGTTGTAGAGTTTGATACAAGAAGAAAAAAAGACTAGACATAATTGGGTAGTTTCTCCAATCGAATCTCTATTTTTAAGGTATTTTATCACTTCTTATCATACATGCTTAATACAATGCTTTGATTTTGGGATTAGATTTTGCTAAGTATTTAAAATTATGAGTGATCAACATACATAGCCTTAATCAAATGCATTAGATTTTTCTAAGGGATTAGATTAGATTTTGTTAAAATGCATATTCCATGTTCATCATTGTTTGTTTTTAATTTTTGACATCTATGAGAATTCAAGGGGGTTCCTTTGAAAAATATCATTATAACCTTAGCCCCTCTTGGCACATTTAGCCTAGACAATTCTTCACTCTTTATAGTGGTTTTGATACTCTTATAGTATCTATCATTGTGAAATAATGGTTATGGGCCAAATCACGCTTGATCTATGAAAAATCAAAGCATAATGGAGCCACCAATACTTGAATCTCAACAAGATCAATCAATCAAAATTGAAAGTACACATTTTATCAGAAAACCTAACATGCTAAATTTATGAAATATTTAAAGAAAACATCTACTCTAATCTATTGAAACTTTATCTTGTTGTGCAATTGGTGTCATGTTGATGTGGACCGACGACCCTTTCCCAACCCCATGATAGTGAGCTTGTCTCAATCAATTGTACTTTGTTTGACAATTCCTACATCTGAAATGGAGTGCTGGAGACTTTCCCCTATGAAGTTTAATTGTTATATGAATCATTTAGAGGAGTTGGGTATCATGGAAAAGATCAGGATATTGACTCCAAAAGAATGCAAACAATTTTGGACTATACCTTGAAGCGTGCCTATAAAATTTTGCTACCAACTTGTTTCTATTTTTGTGAACTGCTCGAAGGTGTTTCTTAAGGGCTTTTAGAGTGAGATGCCTAAGTCTAAAATGAGGACTGGTAGACATTGGCTTAGGAATCCAAATTTTTCATGAGATCATGGGGAAATAGTTTAAGTTTATGGAAGAAAGGAAGATATTTATTTCCATGTAGGTGGTGGTAATAGGGGCCTTCCAACCTCAATATCAGCATGTTCCTCTTCTTCGTCTAGTATGGTTGTTGCATTTCTCCACTATGTGTTTGTCTCCTTGTTTTCAAAAGTGAAGGTTCTCAAACTACTAATGAGATCTGTTTGTTCACCATTTATGAGTTCAAAGTTTGGCTGAATTAGAGCACTTGGAAGATTAGGTTGTTCAATGGGAGCAATAGGTCTCCAAATAGTCATGTGGGGTTCATTTGTCGATTTATCTTTGCTTAAATGAATTGATTTTACCACAAACACTTGTCTTTTATTATGTTTTCAAACTATTTTTTTTTTCAAAAACATCATAACTTCCACAATGTCCATTTCATGAAAATAATGAGATTGTAGCCACAATTGCCTATGTTGTCTTTGGTAAATATGGGTTTGAGATTAATGTTAAGATATTTAGAAATCGCTAAGGATAAATCCTTAGGACAAGCAGTAATATCAAGGATAACTCAAGAAGTCCATATTTAAGCCAAAGTGTTTGAAATTTTGGATAGTGAATGTTTGTTTTTGGATTATTTTGAAATCAAGCAAAGTGTTAAACTGACTCACAAGCATTACAAGCCTAGGATAGAAATGAATATATTTGTTGTATTCCCTCTTGGATTTCTTCAACTGTGCTTATTCAAAGAAGATGATTAGAAGCTTGACCACATTGGCTCCCCTCCATGACACTCACTTCTATGGGTCAACCAAGCTTCAAGTTCTCATGAATCTCCCATGACAAAATTTTCATCTCTACTAAGAACCACAAATATGTGGGTCAAATTCAAAGGTCCGACCTCCTAACATCAACAAATATTAGGGATTTTTGGCTACTACACAAAGGTTTGTAATAAGGGCATCCGGTTCAGAGGAAACTATAATAAACTCCCTCAAGAGGTCTCCCAGCCCTTAGAACAAGGGATCTATGCATCATAAAGATACTGGGGGAGAGCTATCATACATCACTTAGTTGATTGCAAACTTTCCTTGCAACAACAAATTTATATAGTGGTTCGGAAGAGCCTAGCTTATGCTCGTTGCCGCTTGGGTCATTCCCTTGGGGTGAGTACTTTTTCCCACCAAGGTAGGCCCTCTAAAGGTGAACAATAGCGAGTAAGTAGATTTTTATTTTGATCATCTTTGTTCACATGTACAAAGAGAGAACACACACTATGACTTTCCTCACACTAGCATGGTTGTTCAATTTTAAACCCAAATTGAAAGTTGGAGGTAATTTTTTAGACAACCAATGTCACTAAAATGCTTTTGATTCTCAAGATCACCGTGAAGCACGAGAGAAGTGCATACACATTTGAATGACACAAATTGCAAAGAAAATTACAAGACAATTAAAGCACAAATTCATTTTAAGCCTCAAAGCAATGATGAGTTCTATTTAGAGCACCAATTGAAAGATGAGTTTGCCTTGTTCAATTTTAAGCCCAATTGAAAGATGTGATGTGAGGGTTCATTTAATCCAACTTTAAATGTTCATTTTAAACCCAATGGAAAAATAGTGCATTGCCTAAAACTGAAAGAAAAAAAGCATGAAATTGGGTTATAATTGCCCCAAAGCAATGAATGCTAGTTACAATTATAGAATAATTACAATTCACTCCATGCCTTAAAACCTGTAAAACTTATAAGTCTAACAATGAAGACACGGTTAGACATCAATTAGTAATCAGATAATCAAATAAAATTAAGTCACATGTCAAAAAACAAACATGAAGCTTCTTACCCTGGTTGAGCATCATTGCACATGATGGCATCACAATTTGAAAGTTGGGTGTCGCTCTGGTGAATTTCAACATCGCTCTATAGAGAGTCCAATGAGCATGATTGCATCACTGTTTTGATGGGCATTGTTGTAAATGAGTGCATCATGATTTGAACTTTAAAAGTGTAGGTCTGGTGAAGGTAAGCGTTGTCATTTTTGATCCACGATACTTCAAATTTAAATACGCATCACTATATTTAAATTAGCATTGACCAATTAAATATGTGTCACTATATCAAATTTCTTGGGCGTTGCTATATGGTGACGCTATTGAAATAGCATCGCTATTTGTGTTTTGAGCATCACCGCAACCTACAAAACAACATGAACATGGATTTTGAGTTCAAATATGGTTAAATGATCGGTTTTCCCTCCTAGCATCAGAATGTTGATGTGAAATACCGGTTATGGGCTGAATCATGCTTGATCCATGAAGAATCAAAGCATAATGGAGCCACCAATACTCAAATCTCAATAGGATCAATCAATCAAAATTGAAAGTAAACATTTTATCAAAAAACTTAACATGTTAAATTTATGAAAGATTTAAAGAAAACATCTACTTTAATCTATTAAAACTTTATCTTTTTGTGGAATTGGTGTTGCGTTGTTGTGGACCGATGACCCTTTTGCAATCTTGTGATGGTGAGCTTGTTTCAGTTGATTATATGGAAGATAATTGATGAAACCATGATGTTTGGTGTATGAAAAACCTAAATTATGCATAAAATGAACATGATGCAAGCTAAGTTACCATGATTTTATGCTATAAATAATCTAATTATGCAATTTCTAAGCTAATCTAAGATAATTTAAGCTAAAAATGAGCTAAAAGATGAAAACCCTAATTTATTTACAAACTAGGATGGATGCATGGAAGCAATTAATGGAAGATTGAAGCTTTTATGCAACTAAAATAGAATGAAAATAAGCTAAATCTATGCAAATTGAGAGTATGGATGTGAATAAATTTAACAACATAAATTTGCAATAAAAGATGGATCCATTTGTCTCCAAATAGTGATCTATTTATAGGAGAGCAAATGAGGAATGGGTGGTTGAGATCAAAAAGCTTAATCAACGGTTCAAGATGAAGGGGATGAGAGGCATGGATCATGGATTCTCAACAACGGATGAGAATGCAAGATTAATATTAATCGAAGGTTCACAATTGCCTCAAACAAACACACTTTTGACCTGCTCACACAGGTCAAAGGTAACTTGTTTAGGAGGTTAAAGGGTTAACTTTCTTTTGAAGAAAAGTGAGTTGATTGGAGGAGAGGGAATATTCCTTAGAATATTCCATTAGGGTGAGGAAAAAGGTTAATTTTCAAATTAAAACAAAGTTTTAATTGTGCATGTAACTATGGGAATTTTCCTAGGGTTAGCAGATTAAATGCAAAACATTTAAATGTAAATGTAAATGCAATTACTGGATGCTCTCCTAGAACAATAAATGCAACATATCATTAAAGAAATCTATATCTATGTATATAAATGTGTATTTCTAAATGCAAGTGTAAGTGCAAAGAGCATATGGTTTGTAGTGTTATAGATACAACATATCCATAAATTAATGTAATTGAAATTCTAAAGTCTTCAACACATATAATATGAAATCGATCAAACTATTAAACTACATGAGAAATAAATGAAAACAATAAATGCATATGTATGTGTATTTGTAAATGTAGGTGTAAAATAAATAAGAATAATGAAAATTATAAAAGAATACAAGGAAAGGTCTCCTCCCTTCTTGGTAGTGATGACCTCCTCCACACACAACCCTTAAAAATTATGAATAGAGGAATATAATCTTTGAAGAACTCAAAGTTGATTCTCTCCTACCTGATGCAATTAGTCATTTTATCCTTACAAACATTTATAGTGATTACTAGAGGCACATAGACCAATTCTTCATAATAGAAGAATTTGATCATACTTTTCCAATGATGGCATTATGAGAAAACCTTAGGTTAAATGAATAATTCCTAGCTAAGTTCTTTAAATCATGTCCAACCGTATAAGAGAAGACCGCTGCTATGTGTACCTGGATACCATGGAGAAAGGCTCTTTGGGCTCTTTCATCAATCATCCTACCTTAAAACATACCAAAATCTCCTAGCAATTAGACATAGGAAGATTTAATATGACTTAAAAAATTTTATTGCCAAAGTGTAAACTTATGATGACTTAACAGGCCTAGTACACACTCCCTCCCCATTAACCACTTAGACATATGGAAATTAAATGTAAATTTTCTGCTATTTTTAGTCATGTAGGTGTCCAATAAACCACTTGGTGGTGTTTCCCTTCAAGTTTATTTACTTGAATGAAGAGCAAAAGTCCTTTGATTACAATTAGAGAATACATTTGAGGCCTTGGTTGTGTAACTAGTGGACCATAGTCACATTTAACACTTGTTACAAAGTTTGGGAGTTAAAACGTTAAGTAGATTTGATTTGTGATGGAAACATTTGGATGGTAGTAACAATAGATTGCAATCTATCAAGACTTGATTACCTTATAACCTATGAAATTCTAGCGATGAAATGATAGATTAATCATAATATCACCTTGGGATCACATCACCATGAAAGAACTTCATCCAACATCCTTATGAGTGCAAGTACCACCAAATTGGTATTTTTCAGATCTGTCTTCCTCAAGCAAGGTAAATTCAGGAAGAGAAGAGGAAAGCGAGACATGTAGTATGTCTAAAAGAGGGAGATCAACTAGAGGTCAAAATATTAGAAGAAAATTTTGTAAACACATGGAATTTTTTCTTACTAAAGGGGGGTCATGTTTTTATGATGATGAGAGCATAGGCGATGTCGAGGTGCCCTTGAGGTACAAACATCTATGGAAACAATGGGTACCCAAGGAACTTCCTCCAATAAACAACACTGTCAGCAAATTATATACAACTAAAAGATAAGGATCAAAATAAAAGAGTGGCTATGTACATTGACAGAAGGCCAAAAGCATTAGGGAATATTGTAGGGTTTATAAATAGTACATGACCTGGGTCAACAAATAAGCAACCCAATTGCTTATTCGAGAGGCGCGAGGGAAACCATGTATTCGTATGTGCGATAAAATCAATAACTGCAGGGGAAGAGTTGCTAATCGATTGCAATTTGAATCGCTTAGTTACAGTTACTATGGGGGTGGTAATGCGACTATGTACCATTTTACCCAACCTCCAATTAATGACTCCAATATACCATTTTATTCTTATGTTTTTTTTGTAAGTCTATTGGTTTCATTTCGGTAATGTTTTTTTATATTTAATTTTTGTCACAGTGGGACATTGATCGTATGGAGAAGGCTCTGGCCCAGAGCACAGATCGCGATGTATCTTCAGACACTTCTACCCAACAGGTTTACCTCATTGTAATTGTACAAATTAGATACGAGAAAAATGTTTTATTATTATGTTTTTTTCATAAGTTTTTTGGGTTAATTTCGATAATGTTTTTAATATTCTTGTTGCAGTCGACTGATCAGGGAAAGGCACCAGCAGTAAAGGAGAGCATCCATAGTGAGGTGCAGTCAATATTTTGTGATGATAACATCGCTTATTCAGCAAACCCTCTCGATCCGATAAAGAAGGTCCAAAAAAATGCAATGAAGAAATGGTTTTATTGATGTTCATAGTGCCTCAAATAGATGAGATAAAAGAGAGGGTTAAAATATTGACTGAGAGATTACAAAACTTGCAAGTAAGTTGTCATGAGGTTTTTAATTATAACATAAGTTCATTCATGGTTTTATATTTTGTACTCTTTTATGTCATGAACTAAAATATGTGTTGTTTTTACAGGGTTATTTTCCTCCTCATGATGCTCCTATCCATGATCAGGGTACTACAAGTGCTGCCCAAGGAGTAGGGGTTGGTACAAGTGTCCATCCTGATCTTCCTACGTATACATCACATCATCTAACCCCATCATCTGTGCCTATATTATCGTCTGAAATGTCGGCAACACATACCATGCAGACATCCATTAATGCACCCTCTGGCAGCGAATACATTCCACAAGGTGTGTCAGGACATGTACTTGGGGATGTAGAGGCCACTAGTACTAGTGATGTTTTAGCAGCATTTCCTGGATCTTCCCGTATTACTAGTACGGGAACATTTCTGGTCACACTTGTGGTGACCGAGGATTTCATTCCCATAAAGATAGAGAGGGTCCCAAGTACTTTAAAATGTTTTAATTATTATTATATATAATCCAATTGAAATTTACTTATTGATCTCTCTTTTTAGACTATTGATCTGATGATCATTTTGTAGGAAATGATGTTTTTTATAAACATCTAAGTGATATTACATTGGAGCTCTTCAGGCCCACCATACGTACATGGTGGAATGCCCAAAATCAATATTTAAAAGATGAGCTCATTAACCGTTTAGTTGTGTTGTTCGATGATAAAACATCCAATTGAACCAAGGTTCTTCAGAAAGCTAGTACCTATCTAAAGTATGCGAGGGACCAATATAGGTCACATTTAGAGAAGAACAAAAATTACGAGCATCCCCCCATGATTCTGGAGAGGGAGAGGAAGGACCTAGTGTCGGATGGAAAGGAGAAGGCTAAAAAGAAAAAAGGAAAAACACCACCGGGCCAAGGAAGGTATGTGATACTATCAACAATGTAATTATATACTGATTGCTCTTTCTTTTTACATAATCTAACGTATTTCAAAATTTTCATAGGTTTCCTGACACATCGAAGGAAACAAAGGAAAGACTAGAAAAACACGGCAGCACAAACTTGGCTCTGGTGGTTATATGAAATTAGCCACACGAATTGTAAGTATCAATAAATGAAAGATAGTATCCAAATAATAAATTAAAAAAAAAATTGGTTTTATCACACCATAGAAGCAAAATTCATGATCTTATGCAAAAATGTAGGGCTCTGAATTCAACAGAGTTCCCATAGAAGATGACCTGAAGATTGCCTTTTAGCAAGGCTATGGAGTCGTGGTTGAACGCCTAAGAGTCTTGACTGGGGAAACACAACCTTCCACTACATCCGACACATAGGTAAATAAACTCAATAAAATTTATTTAAAATTGAATACTTGTGCAATCTATTCAATATTAATTTCCACCATAAAGTAATTACATGCCTATTTGTTTTAAACATTCAAGCAATGATAATATTGCACATGACATTGGAATGCAGCCTGGTGAGGTGGAGCACAACCTACAAATGAAGGTCATGGTGTGCATCCGTAATTTTAGAGCATGTAGAGCGCATCAACATGTTGGAGCATGATCAAGCTAGAGAAGATCGAAATTACGATGTGGTCCTATCGTAAAGAGGACCACTTAAAGTTCTTTAAACATACGAATTGCAATTGGTGTATTATTGACTCTGATTGATGACCAGAATATCAGAGGACCACTCTCATGTTCTCTTTAAACATATTAATTTCACCTCAGTGTATTAATTAATGTAACCTTTCGTGTTTCAATTGCAGATCAGGATTTAGAGGGTATTCAACATGTTGAGCATGAGTCTATAACACAAATTCAGGAACATGATGTGGACCCATCAGGTAAAGAGAACCACTCTAATTTTCTTTTAATTAATGAAATACTTGTAACAATAATAATAAAACATATCAGTTTAACATTTCTTTCTTATTGCAGAAGACCCCCCTTGTAGCGGCATCCACGTCATGAGCAGACGACTAGGCGTACATTAAGATCATTTTAGTAGAGGGCGTAACAACTAAAGGGGGACATATTGATTTAAAAATGATGCTCCACTTTAGCTTTATGTAGCTTTAAAAAAGAAACAAACAAAAAAAAGTGATTGTAATCATATCATGACAACCATATTTTTGATAATATGTAAAAACTGAAAGAATGAATATTATATGTTAATGAATGAATGTAAATATGTTAATTAATGAATGTTATATGTTAATCAATGAATGTTATATGTTATTAATGGATGAATGAATGTTATATGTTATTAATGGATGAATGGATGAATGAATGAATGTTATATGTTATTAATGGATGAATGCATGATTAATGTTATATAATTGGGTATGGAGAATTGAGAGTGATGTGAGGGGGGGGGAATGAGTTTCCATCATCACGTGGTTGGCCCTATTAAGTAGAGAATATTCAACTATTCTCAAAACAAAGAGAAGCTCAATAAGGTAATGCACTTTTCTCAATATAAGAAATGCATCGTGCCTAGCATCAACCAATATGCAAAAGATGAAGAGTGCTAACTTTTCACTATATGGTGGAAAAATGATTCTTTATACCCTAAATCCATGCTCTGCATCATAATTTTAAGTTGTTTCCATTCCAATGTTCTAAGTTTAATTTTTTTTATGGATTTGTATGAATACCACATTGTGTTGTGTGTGGATTTGGTTTCAAAGCTCTGTTTCTTCTATTTTTAGTGGTGACATAACTCTAAAATTTGACTTTTGTGCATAAAAGGTTAGTGGAAAAATTGACAGCTCTGAAGGGTTTATAGGCTCGATTGAGATAGATACATGGATATTTAGATCTTGTTGTTGATGGGAGGCTTCGACTTAACCATGAAATTTTGTACCATCTGTAGGTATGCAAAATTTTCTCTACTTACATTCATTCTTGATCATAAATGTTGTAAATGATATTAATGCTTCAAACTTAAGATTTGTTTCATTGTTATAATGATCAAAATGTTATACTTTTCTATACATTCAAGCATTCTCTTTCCCCCTACCCTTTTCTCTCTCCCCCCTCCTTTTAATATTTTTTTGTCATAAAAGATTCACATTTTTGTCTCATTTACACAAATTTATTTGAAGCGCTAGGAGTGAATAAAGATATGTAAAAGATGATGGATTGAAAAGTGTCTTTTAGGCCTCCTTGTAGCGTTAGAAAATAGGTCATTTGTTTCCTTTTGTGTTGGAATCAAAACTTGTGGTTTTGAGGGTTTGTGGAGGATAGTATCAAGTGTCAAAAACCAGTGAGTTTGGTCTGGTTTCAGTCATTAGAAGGATTTTATGTCGACTCTCCCATTAGACAAGGCTACAAGGGCTACAAGGCCTAATATGGCAGTGACAGATGAAAGAGTGTTCCCAAGTGAGAAGTCTTGTTTGTTGGTTTAGTTTAGCCATGTTAAGAGATTCTGAGTCATTTCCAAGCCTCCTGATTACATTTGGGTGTGTGGAGTTAAAATAGTGCTTAAGTTGCTCATTAGTTGTATGGTGTATTAAGGAGTCTATCTAAGAGTATTTGAGAGAATCTCTTAAGTGATTGTCTTCCCCTTCCACTCTGCATCAATAATAAAATAAATATGGAAAATGACCGAATAAAATAATTTCCTGAGATTTGAATACGAAGGGACACAACTTGCTTGATCTCTCATCGATGGTACATTTCAACGAATGTATTTTTTTAAAAAAATTACATTGTTTTGTTGAATTTTTTACGAACGCAACAGACGAATCACCAAAAATGTCTGACGAAGTTGCCATAGCTGCGACGAAGACTTCGTCGTAACTCCTTGTCAATTTCATCGTCATTGCAATGAAGTATAATGAAGAATCATAGAAAAGGCCCGACGAAGTTGCTTAGCTACGATGAAGACTTCATCGTAACTCCTTGCCCTTTTCATCACAATTTCGACGAACGTCACTGATGAACCACAGAAAAGATCTAACAAAGTTGCTTAGCTGCGACGAAGACTTCATCATAACTCCTTGCCATTTTCATCGCAATGTCGACAAACATCACCGACGAACCACATAAAAGGTCTAACAAAATTGCTTAGCTACGACGAAGGCTTCTTCGTAAATACTTTCCCATTTCGTCAAACTGGCAATGAACTTCTGGTGTTCTTTTGACGCCCATTTCATCGATATTTTGATGAACATCCGATCCATTTTATGATGCCAACGACTGATGAAACTGTGTTGTTATTTCAACCTTTAATTCGTCATCGAACATGCGATGAAAAAACAGCGACGAAAATGTTTTCGTCATTTCGTCGCTACACCAACAAAGATTTGTCAAACCACCGACAAATGTCCGTCGAAAAATGGTGTTAAATTCAGTAGTGCAATGTGTTGCTTAAACTTTTTAAGTGGTTCTTCCATGAGATTAATAGGACCAATGTTAGAATTAGAGATGTTGCAAGTAATGTTGAGGACCCTTCTATCCAAAGCCAAATTGATAATCTCATGGATTCTCTTAATATTGTGGTGGAGGAAATCGTTAATCTCAAAAAAAAATTTGGAAGGTAGAATGGTATCCCTTGAGGATAAATTTGATAAGATGTGGAATGTTGTGATGAAGGGTGGAGATGCCTCTAAGGTCTTGGCTATCTCAGAATCTGCCAAGGTGACCTCCCCTATGATCACCATGAAAAAGAGAAAGGAGAATGTGTATGTTGATGATATTGCTGCTAGGGGTAAGTTGATGGATGTGGAGTGTGCTACTGAGAAAGGTGTTGTGAAAGGTAGTGTTTTGAGTGGTGAGGTAAAAACTAGTGGGTCGAAGGCCAGAACTAGAAACAGAATGAAAGCTCAGGTTGGGGCCTCGGGTATTGAGGTTTCTGATACTGTGGATAATGTGCAGAAGTTGGTTGCTAGTGAAAAGGAAGTTGTGGACACTCTGAACAATCTATAGTGCTGCTAGCTGGTTTCCTTCTTTTTGGCTATTTTTTGGTTGTTAATTAGTTGTCATCGGGCTGATTGTTGCTTTATGTTGTTATCTTCTTTTATCAGCCACTTTTTGATGTAACAAACCATTTAAATGAATTTAATATAGTTACTAGTAATTTAACTTCTATAAATGCAAGTTTTGATGAATAAGTTTGAGATCTTTTGATTCTATGTTTAATTTTTAGAAAGCTAGAACAACTTGGTTATGGTTGTATGCAACTTTGTTTCTAATTCAAATACATTAAAATATTATGATGTTTTTGGTGTGATTCTAAGTGAGGAGATTTGAAGGAAGAGCACAAGTGAGACTTCAAAATTGGGTAATGTTTTGAATGTAGAGGATAGCGGAAAATCAAAAGAGAGAGGAAAGAGCTTAGGAAGTCATGGTAAGTCATGATGGAAATCAAATAATAGAAGGTCTCAATCTAGAGGAAGGAAGGATTGTTGGTACTATGAAAAACTTAGACACTTGAAGAAAGATTGTTGGTCTTGGGAGGGAAAAGGAGACAAAAAATAGTTTGATAGCAAGGCAATAAAAATTGTAACTTAGATGAAAATGTTTTAATTCTTTCCCTCAATAATGTTGATGATTCTGGGTAAGAGATTTAGGGCCTTGTTTCTGTAAGGAAAATCAGATGCGGAAACAATTCTCCTAACGTCAATACCTCAGGAAAGAATGTAGATATACTTTTAATTTTTCCAATTACAGTTCAACTAAGATGCACTATGAAGTAAATAACAGAAACAGAGTATTTGACAATCACACATGAACACCAGATATACGTGGGAAAACCCTTACGGGAGAAAGACCCACCACACCAAGAGAAATCACTTTGTATTACAGTAATGAAGATTACATACAAACGTCAGACTTATCTTTCTGGTGTCTGTTTACAGCAGCATTCACCATGTACAATTTGTTTCAGGAACCTTCACGTTACAGTCCACAGAATAGAATTCATCCACTGATACAATCACTCAACAATCTGTCAAATCAACCTTTGAACCAACCAACCGATTAACCAACAGATCACAATCTGCAATCACAGAGTATATCCTTGTTGTTCCATGTTCGTCGAGCTTCCTCACAGAACCATCATAACGAACAATCTTCCAACTGTTCAGATTTGGATTCTCCTATTGGTCCACGAGACTCCACATAGGATGGTCAATCAGTCAATAGAATTCACACTATGTTGGCATCTCGGTGAGACACTAACAGTGTCTCGCCGATGCCACATAACCTTCATATCGATATCGCCAAGAGATACCGTTATCACCAAGACATTCTATCGAGCTTTCAATGTTACGCCGAAACACCAAGCAGTCGCCCAGACCTATTGCTTTCACTAGGAGATCATAGCGAGTCACCAAAGGTTATACCGAAGTCACAAGTCATATCGAGCTCCAAAGAATAGTCGACAAGACTTACATCTTTTGCCGAGAGATCATACCAAACTCCAAGACTTACCCCGAAGGCTTCAACATAAAGCACTGTCAGTGAGACATGTTACTTTCGCTAAGACATCACAGCGAGCTCTAGGACTTACCCCAAAGTGTTCATCCGTTGCCAAGAGTTATATCAAAAATCCCTTATCATCGGCAAGACTTACATTCTTCGCTGGGACTTCTTCCCGAGATCATTCGGGTTACCCCGATAGCCATAGGCTATCGGCAAGACATCCTTCAGTCGCTAAGACGTTTCTCCGAAACCCTTTGTGTTACACCAATGAACAACATTTGAACCTTTGTCAGTGAGACCATTGCACATCGGTAAGACTTCTTACCGATAGACTATAAGCTACACCGAAGACCACAACATGTAACATTCTGTCGGCGAGACTCTAACACTTCACTGGAACTTCTCACCGAGCTGCTATAAGCTATCCCAAAGCCCGTGGTCCCCATGAGTCTCCCCAATACATGATTGAATGCCTGTCGGCCAAAGATCTCCTCGAGCGCTAAGAGGTCATACCAAACATTCCTTGTCACAGCGATAGCTCCATAGTGAAAGCATTCAGAAAGATAGAAACTCGGTCACAGTGACCTGTACAAAACAAAATGTATCAAAGTTGCTAGTCGGCCAGACATGATAGATGTCATACCGACTTTGCTCCAATGGAGGTTTCATCTTGTATTGATTGAGGCATAATTTTCCAACAGTTTCATGCTACACCCATTAAAAAATATTTTCTATATTATTTCCAAGGATATTTTGGACTAGTATATTTGAGTGATAATGAACCCTATCAAATTGTTAGAAAGGGAAAAATAAAAAAATTGTAGAATGAAAATCAATGGCTATTACAAGAGGTAATCCATGTTCCAAATCTAAGAAGAAATATTATCTCAGCACAAAAGCTAAAGTTGCATTAGTAGTATCTAAAAATGTAAAATTTGGCACTATATATTTGTGTAATGGTAATAATGTTTCTTCTACATTATTTGTTGTAGGAACAACTACAACAATGTTGGGAAAATGTGTCTCAACCTTGCAATTACATAAGTTATTTTTGATACATAAGGTATTGTTCATTTTATGACGATGGGGGTGTGGGGGGTCTCCCCCCATGAGGGGTCTGGGGGGATGATCTCCCCAGTTGGGGTTCTGAGGGTAGTGCGCCCCAATGGGGGCTCGAAAGTAATGCCCCCAAAAGGAAAATTTTATTTATATTTTATTATTGTAAATTTGGACCATTCATCATTATGTCTCATATCTGATGGGTGATATTTTATTAACTTTCCCTAGAAGGAAACCCTATTTTATGAGGGCATTGTATTACTATTGTGTATTGTGATATATTTTGAGAGTCTAGTAGCAATCATGTTGCCTCTAGATCACTGGTTGGTGATACTCCTATGGGAAGCCTGCTTTGCAAGTATATTGTAATCTTTGTGATTTTTGAATAATATATTAGGCGGATTTTGGAGTGTGGATTTCTTCTCCTAAAAGGGATTTCCCCACATAAATCATTGTGTTGTGGTATGCATGATATTTATGTCTATTTTTGTTTAATTTTATGTAACTGTTAAAGATTTATAAAAGTTTTTCATTAATTTCCTCTCAAGGTTAGTGTAGGAAGTTTTTTTGCTACCTTAGCTTCCTTACAAGTGGTATCAGAGCCTGATCACCTTTGGTTTTAGTTGTGGGTTGTTGGGTTTTTTGAACTAATCTATATTTGAGTGGGAGCTTGTGTAGAAGATATTTCATGATCTTGTTGAAGGAATTTTCATATGGAAAGTTCATCAGGGACAATAGAGGTGCATAAATTTTCTAGAAATAATTTTGAAATGTGGAAGCTAAAGATGGAGGATTTGTTGATAGATCGAGATCTATGGGATGATGTTGATGAGAATGTTTCAAGGCCTATAGATCCTACTCGAGCTTCTCAATATGATGTTATGGACCATAAATCCAAGGGTCTAATTAGATTGTTCTTGGTAGACTCTATTTTAATAAATTTCCATGAAGAGACCTCTACATAAAAACTATGGAAGAAGCTTGGTGAGATGTATCAAGCCAAATCATTAGTGAACAAGATTTTCTTGAGGAAGAAATTGTATTCCTTAAGAATGGGAGAGGTTGGATGAATTACAGACCACCTAGAAGCATTCAATATGTTGGTGGCTAAATTGGCATCAGTTGGTTTCAAAATGGATGAGGAGGAGATGTGGTGGGTTCTTTTCTTTCTAAAGAGATGAGGAGGAAGGTATCCATCAGTGCCAAGGAGGCCCTAAATGTTCATGGAATACCTAAAGAAAAAGAAAAGAAGAATGAGAACCATGATAAATCCAAGTCCAAGGGGAGATCCAAATCTCTTGGAAATTCCAAAGTTATTTGCTAGAACTGTAGTAAGCCTAGACATTTTCATAAGGATTGCAAAGAAGAAAAGAAGAAGAAAAAGAAGAAATTTGATTCTAATTCTAATTCCAACAAGGAATATGGTGATGCATTCATTGCATCTTTTGCAACTCATGCAAGTAATTATGCATGGTTAATTGACTTGGGTGAGATTGGTTTTTTGAATATGAAGAATTTGATGGAGGTAAGGTGTAATTGGGTGATGATTCTTATTTAAATATTGTTGGTTGTGGTAAAGTTAAAATCAGCTTTCCTAATGGTAGAATAAAAAGGATTAATGGTGTGTTGCATATCCCTAGTTTGGCACAAAATTTGTTATGTATGAGAAAAATACTAGATGCAGACCTATGTGCAGGTAGTATTTTCTGATGCAGGATGCAAGATGGTTAGAGGTGATTGCTAGAGGTGTCATATATTGCACATTGTATAAGCTTGATGCATGCACTATTGAGTGCAATAGTACTTTTTTAAAAAGCAAGTTTGTGGAAGAAGTGATGGTTTCATCTTCAGCAAATGGTCATGGCTTTTGGGTACCCAAGGGTGCTTTTTCTTTTGAATCAAAGTTACCTACAGAGAAAACTATGTTATGGCACCAGAGACTTGTCCACATTGGAGAAAAGGGTCTAAGTACCTTGAAAAATAAAAAACCTCGTTGAAGGATTTTCTAATTGTAATCTTGAATTTTATTTCTATGAGCATTACATTTATGGAAAACAAAAACATGTTCAGTTTTACTCAAGTTCTCATAAATATTGTGGTGTATTGGATCCCATTCATTCTGATGTGTTTGGTCCTCTTGATGTTCCTTCAATTGGAAAATCCACATATTATGTTTCATTTATTGATGATTATAGTAGGACATGGGTATATTTTATAAAGAGAAAATCTAAAGTTTTTAGTCAATTTAAAGAATTTAAAGCAATGGTTGAGATGCAAACTAGAAATAAAATAAAATGTTTGAGGATTGATAATGGCGGTGAATTTTTCTCTAATTATTTTGATAATTTTTGTAAAGATTATGGTATTCATAGATAGAAGACAACTTCGTATTCTCCATAGAAGAATAGAGTTGCAGAAAGAATAAACAAGACACTAATGGAGAAGGCTAGGAGTATGTTGAGTGGTGTTGGTCTAGAATAAAGGTTTTAGGCTAAAGTGGCTACTACTTGTTACATAATTAATAGTTCTCCTACATCAACTCTTGTTCATAAGATTCCTATAGAGGAATGGTTGGGTCGCAAGACTTCATTAAGAATCTTAGAGTTATTGGTTGTGAGGCATATGCACATGTGCCAAAGGAGAAGCGAACAAAGTTGAAGAACATGGCTATGAAATATATTTTCATTGAATACAATTATGGTATGAAAGGATACAAGCTTTGGGATCCTATTGCACATAAATTAATCTATAGTAGAAGTGTTATTTTTAGAGAAAATAAGCCTTGTTCTATTACATTGCAACCAAAACAAAGTAAATAGGAAGATGTGATTCAAATTTCATCTACACCTAATAAAGTTGAATCAATGCCCTTGGATAGACAAGAATTTGAGGAGAGCTCATCTCGCTTTGAATCTTGAGAAGAGGAGGAAGAACCACTAACTTTTTGGCAGCTCAAGGGTAGACAACTAAGAGGGGGGTGAATCAATTGTCACTGAATTTCAAACTCATTCAACTTATTAACCTTATTCTCAAATCTAATTATTAATCATGAAATCATAAATGAACAACACGTCAAAAACACACATAACACCAAGATGTTTACGTGGAAACCTTTTTAAGGGAAAAACCATGGTGGAGGTCAATCCACAAGATTATACCCTCTGAAAAGTATAAGAAGATATGAATGGGGAATGCAAATGTATTCAGGAACACTTCCTAGAGCTCACTACTTAAATACAAATAGGCTTACTGCCCAAAGGAAGACACATTGTCTTACAGAAAGGTTCTGATTAAATCCATCATACTTTGAACTGAGAAAATAGCATCTACTAATGCCTGGTTATAGTTCTGGTTAAGCACATGAACACTTCTTCACTCTTCTTCACTCTTCTTCACTTTTCTTCACTCTTTCCTCTTCCTTCGAATGATTTGAACAATATTCACATGCAAAACTCACACAATTCACACTTTCACACTCATTCACACTTCCAAATGATAAAATAATCGCTCTTATATATCCGCAACAAGAGATTACATCACTATAAGTCAACTTCAACAAAATAGCAAGAAAGAATATAAATAGTTGACCCAAATCAAATAAAGATTAATCATGTGAATCAACCAAGGTTAGCCACAACATAGTGAAGACCAAAAATAACATCCTCAAACATGAACCACTTCAATTAATTACTCCTCGAAGATCCACAACACGCTTCAACACCTTGTCGGCCAAGAGCATGAAAAACATTAACACGCAAGAGAAAATCTCGGATCACGAGCACAACGATAAATGAAAATGTGCAACATAGATAGAGTACAAACTAGAAACATCCAAAAACATCATGAAACACCATAGAGGCATCTGTAGCAACTTAACTTACTAAAATCACATGATCTTCATTCAGGAACACAAACTAAAGTAACAGAAAAACTATCAGAATACAAATCTTCATAACTTAATAAAATCTTCACACGGATCTCTAAAAATTGACATGGATAAACTAGATATACTCAACAAAAACCCTTTAGTCCACAACCTCTGAACAACAACATACTAAACACACCGACAAAAAGAACTTCACTTCACCAATGACAACCTGTAGCACTTCTTATTACAATTTTCTCAATATCCTCAACATATACAGCTTCTAATACAATAATTCTAATAGTGTTGACATCAATGACAACCACATATCAGCAATGCAACCACAAAATCCAACAATCTCCCCCTTTGGCATTGATGGCAACACATGATGTGAAAAATACCATCAACACAACAACACTTACTCCCCCTTAGGTTTTTACTCTTCTTTCCTCAACTCTTCTCCCCACAAAGATTTTTCACATTACTCTTCTCCCCCTTTGACATCAATGACAAAGATCTCTTCTATACAAGCTCTAAATCACATATCTGAACAACTGAACATCTAAACATGTGACTACTCCCCCTGAGTAGCAACCACCACAACATCAATCAAGATCAAAATGTGACCATGAAATGGATGGATTGATGCAAATCAATGCATCCTTAGTTCTGATTAGGAGGGGTAATCACCCCTAACTTCCCTCTGAGATACTCAAAAGTATCCTTAGGCAACGGATTGAAAAATGTTTCTGCAATCTACTCCTTAGTAGGCACATACTTCAATCTGACTTCCTTTTCACTTACTTTCTCTCTCAAAAAGTGAAACTTGATAGATATATGCTTGGTCTTGGAATGCAGCACCAGATTCTTAGAAATGTTAATAGCACTTGAGTTATCACATAATATAACAATAGGCTCATCGTACATAACTCTGATATCCTTCAACATCTGCTTCATCCATAGTACTTGAGTACAATTATTAGCAGTTGCAATGTATTATGTCT
Organism: Sequoia sempervirens; assembly: GCA_007258455.2. Taxonomy (NCBI): domain Eukaryota; kingdom Viridiplantae; phylum Streptophyta; class Pinopsida; order Cupressales; family Cupressaceae; genus Sequoia; species Sequoia sempervirens. The sequence goes on along the minus strand of VDFB02338991.1, from coordinate 156 downwards.
CTGCAATAGATAAAGAAATAGCATTCTACTTTTTACTTAACCATGAAATCAGCTTCTTTCCCAAGAAAAATGCTCCACCACTAGTACTTTTCCTATCATTCACATCTCCTGCCCAATCAGCATCAGTAAAGGCACTCAAAGTAAGATCATCATCTT
>VDFB02338990.1:0-19144 GCA_007258455.2 Sequoia sempervirens | reverse complement strand
TTCCTGTTCTTTGTGCCCCCTTACTCCCACTTCATTATATGTGACACTTTGTTTATTATCTTTTTCTCCTCTCACTAATCGCAACTCAGTTTTGCACTTTCATTCACCTCCTCTCTACACTTTATTTCATCTGCTCTATAAAGACTTTTACCTAGAAAATTCCTCCTCTCTTGTTGTCTTACCCCTCCTTATTTTTCCTTCTATCTTCACATACCAGCAATGACCCCCCCTCCTCACCTTTCTTTCAATCATGCATTCTATTATTGTAATGTCCCCTTGTTAAACTTATCCTAGAAACATAAAGTGCACAAGTAAGGAAATATAATTTATTTTACCAACACATCATTTAGCTCATGTAAATTGCCTTGAAGGCTTGCATACATCATGTATTATCAATAAAACACATAATTTCTTGCTCATGATTAGATCATTTCAAATTGCACATTTTAAGAATAAGACAAATGATATGCATTAACATCTAATGCATAAACAAACATGATTAGAGATGACTTTTACTCTTGATCGGAATAGATCTTCACCTTGTTTCCTCTTTCCTAACCTCTTTGGATGGTAGATTTATTGTGCTAAGGGTGCGTCCACGATCTCAAATTGGACTCCCTCAAGGTTTCCTACCTATCTTGGGACCGTCCACCAATGGATCAATTTACTAGCCTTTCCCTCCACACACTCCCTATCATTATTGAGTGCTAGTGAAAGGGAATTTTGGCCCGAAGTCTATTCTCGTAGTAGTAAAGTCATCATCGCTTAATAAGACACATATATCTATTGATTGAGCATGTGTCATTTAATCTCTCTATGCATTTACTTATCCTATTGAATTCACAAATCATCACATATTAGAACATTCACTGATATTGATTCTAATAAGATATGAGTTAAGCATTACACTGTAATCCATTGTCATAGGAACTAGAATTCGATTATATAAACCTCAATGTTATATCAGTTGGTTGAGGGCACTTACCTCTGATCATCGTACTAACTGGACTTCTTCCAGACTTATTTCCCTGAGCCCAATCTGTCTTCTTTCTTTAATGCAATGATGTATCTTCCTAAGATTAATTGTTCTTGTTTCAAAAGATATTGTTAGTGTAACTCAACAAATGAGAATCTATTATCCATAATTATATTAAGCATCATGATTTTTTATAAGGCTCTATAATTGTTGCAAGCATCATTATTGTATAATCGTATATATTTTATGTATTTATATTTTATATGATTATATATATAAGGGATCTATTTACATATATCTATAATTATACTTACTCTCCCCCATATATTGTGGCAATAATCATACTTATCTGATTATGTCTGATTATGTCTGTTGTTGATTCCATTCTATTTGATCTACATATTCCTTACTTTGAAAAATACATATATTAATATACTTGTTGCTTTACTCAGAAATATATTTCAGATGTTATTTATTTTCCATTCTATTTCATTCTATATCTTATATGAATATATATGCATCGTTGTTTCTATTTGTCAATTTATAATAATTTTTTGCATATATATATTTATATATATATATCAACATATCCATTCATACTTGTAATATTAATTCGTCATGTTTAAATCCTTAATTCATAAGTGATAACTTAAATACAAAATTACTTACTTGTATCCTTAATATATATTTACCAAACTTATTATATGGATTTATAAAATGCTTATATGAATCCCGATCTGCAAGCCTCTCTTCCAGCTTGGGTTCAATCTGCTAAAAATATCTCTCCTCTCTTTTTTATTATACTCTTAAATCTGCCTCTATATATCTAAAAAATATTCCCTATATCCTATTTTTTGTTTTTTCCTTCCTCCTGTTTTTCCCAAACTCTATTCATTCTTTGTATCCCATGAAGAGATGCATCTTTTTGAAGGGAGGTAGCTTTAACTTATTATCATGTCTCTTTGTTCATTAATTGATGCCTCTTCACAAATGTAAGCATTGTTGTTTTGATAAGATAATTGTTGTTGTCTTTAAACACACCATTATATTCTTTGTAAACTAATTCATTTGAACATGGTCGCTGCCCTCTTTTAATTTTTGTCTTTTCTTACTTTTGTCTTCTTCTAACTTGTCTTTTTGTTGTTGCCCCTTTTAATATTAATTATTGCATTATTAATAATTCCAATTGTTGTCTTTAATAATTAACCACTTGTAATTATGTTTGTGATGGAGCAGGTAGTGACCTCTGCAAATCAGGGTGGTGGCAAGGGTGTGTCAGAAAACAAAGTAGTGGCATCTGATCAAGCGGATGGGGTCTCAAAAAAAGTATATGTAGTTCCAAGGGTGGATGTCTCCATGTTTGTTGAAAACGATTCTAAATTTCTGGAACAACGTGCAGTTATTGGGCGTTTCTTGGGGAAACAATTAACAAGGAAATCAATAGGGGAATGGGTCTTGGAAAATTGGAAGATGGATCCAATCCTGAATTTTCTCCCCAAGGGATTCTTCATAGCAGTCATTAGAAACGGGCCGGAAAGAGACCAAATTTTGAATTCTCCGGAGTGGCGAAACGAGCCTTCCTTCCTTTTCCTTCAAAAGTGGGAAAGCAATTTTAATCCTTTGGTTTATGTCCCTCATAACAATCCAACATGGATACGCCTTTATAATCTGCCTTTCGAATACTGGTCAGGAGGTTGTATTACAAAAATTGGGGATTCATTGGGTCGGACTCTAGATTTTGACTTAAGGAAAGGTGAAACGTTGATCTATGCAAGAATTCTTTTGCTCGCAATTAAGGAGATCTCCCACTTAATTGATTTAATCGCGGGTGAAAAGGTTTGGAGACAAAGTATAGAAATTGAATTTCCCAAATTATTTTGTTTGAAGTGTAGGCAGCGCAATCATAACATTGACAAATGCAAATGGTTCCCGACCATGATCAAAGAGGTCTGGAAGGAGAAACTTAAAACAAAAGAAAAGGAAACCCCGAAAGTAGAAGCACAACAGGATGTTGCTTGTGCAATGGCACAGGTCGGTCTACAAGCATCCTCACATGTGAAGCACTGGGAAATCGCCTTGGTCGAATCCTTGGATGATCACTTGGGTGAAGAAGATACGCAAATGGAAGAAGGGGAGATAGGTCTGTCGGAGAATGAATTAATTTCACCTGTTAAATTGCTTGAATGGTACAATAATAATGAATCTGAGGACTCAAAACCTCATTCGGAGAAAGAGATTCATGATGAATTGGAAACGACTAAAAAGCATAAAATCAAACAATCAACAAAGGCTGCCACCACTTCCAAAGTGGGAAGAAAATCTAATAAACAAAAAAGAGAGGAGGAGGCTCTAAAATCTGAACAACCTTCCATCAGATCATACATGACGCGTTCCAAGGGAGTAGGGGCCTCCCTTGGGAGGAGATGAAGGTCCTCTCGTGGAACGTTAGGGGCATAAATGCCCCTAACAAGAGGCGACTGGCCAAACGCCAGTTGGCAAGTCAAAATTCAGACATCATTTTCCTCCAAGAAACAAAACTAGGTAGTGAAGAATCTTCTGCGTTCCTCAAATACTGAAAGTCGTGGGAAGGCATTTTTGTGGACGCTTCTGGTGCTTCAAGTGGTCTGGGTGTTCTTTGGTGTTCCGACAAAATCAAGGTATCTCTATTAAACTCTAACTCAAATTGGATGAAATGTGAAGTAATAGTCTCTCAAACAAAGTCAAAATTTGAAATGCATAATGTTTACGGGCCAACCAAAACAAAAGATAAAAAGCTTATGTGGGAGACCATCTCAAATAATATGGGTAATTCAAAAGTTGTTTTGGGCGGGGACTTTAATGCAATATTGGATTTGAAAGAAAAGTTGGGGGGCTCAAGCAAAATAACGCAAGTCCAAAAAGATTTTTTGTATTTCATAGAATCAAATAATTTGATTGATATTAAAACCTCAAATGGAATTTATACTTGGAATAATAGGAGGAAGGATTTCACTAATATTGTCGAAAGGCTTGATAGATTTCTTCTCTCTGAAGATTGGTTGTAGGGTAATTTGTTAACAAAATCAACAATTCACACGGTGGCAATCTCCAATCATTTTCCAATTACTTTGTTGATAAATGAAGAGTCAAAACCGGCTAAAACTCAATTCAGGTTTGAGCCAATGTGGTTAAGGGCTCCAAAACTTCTAGATCTGTTGGAGCATTGGTGGTCAGAACCAATTCTTTTGGTGGGTTCAAAAATGTTTGATTTTCAAAAAAAGCTGCAAAGAATGAAGGAGAAGTTGAGGGAGTGGAACAAATCAAGCTTTAAAAACATATTTGAAGAAAAGAAGTTCATAGAAGAAGAGTTGGAATCTCTGGGGGAGATAGTAATAAATCTGGGCATGACAAATTTTAAGTTTGAGAAATAGAAACAGCTGAAAGAAGAGTATAATGAAGTTCTGCTCAAGGAAGAGTGCTATTGGAGGACAAAGTCTAGGGATTCCTAGTTGCAAGAAGGCGATCTAAATATTTTTTTTTTTTCATAGTTCAACAAAAATGAAGCGCAGTTGGAATAGGATTGAGGAGATCGTTGATGAGTCTGGGAAAACCAAAACGAAGGAGGAAGACATCCAAGCAGCAAGCGTCGCTTTTTTCTCCTCTTTGCTAGGGGGAGCGAATGAAGCAGATCCTCTTGACTTGAGCATAGTGGTTGATCTTGAAACAAAAATATCAAAGGAAGACAACAAAATGTTAATGGGTGCAACCTTGTTAAAGGAAATCAAAGTGACTCTATTCGAGATGCAGCCCGACAAAGCTTCTGGCCCTAATGGCTTCAATGCTGGTTTTTACCAAACCTGTTGGGATTTCATCGGGCTAGATTTGCATGGAGTAGTGGAGGAGTCAAGAAAGAAGGGCACAATTCTCAAAGACCTGAACAATACAAATATTGTTCTAATCCAAAAGAAAGAAAAATGTGAATCTTTTGCTAACTACAGGCCTATTGCCTTGTGCAATACCATATATAAGCTCATAGCCAAGGTAATGGCCAACCGGCTAAAATGCCTCTTGCCAAAGTTGATCTCACCAGAACAAAGTGGATTTGTTCTGGGTAGAAGCATTTCGGATGCCATCGTGGTCGCTCATGAAATTGTGCACTCCCTCAAGCACTCAAATCAGAAAGGCATGTTGGTGAAAATTGATATGAGCAAAGCTTACGAAAGAGTAAGCTGGCGGTTCTTAATGAAAGTAAAGCAGAGGCTAGGCTTCAATGAGGCTTGGCTGAAATGGGTTTTCAGTTGTATCTTAACCCCGAGATACTCGATAGTAATCAACGACTCTCCACATGGCTTTTTCAACGACACAAGTGGCTTATGACAAGGTGATCCGTTATCGCCTTTTTTGTATATAATTATGTCTGAAGCTCTAAGCACTCAGATAAAGAAGGCAGTGAATGCGGGGCTGTGGAAAGGCATAAAAATCTCTAATTCCATTCCAACTATTTCTCACCAATTCTTTGTCGATGATACCACCTTACTCAGCATTGCCTCTGTGGAGGAGGCCAACATCTTCAAGGATATGCTCAATAAATACTGCTTTCAGGCCGGTCAAAGGATAAACAAGGAGAAGTCAAGTATATTCTTTTTTAACACGTCGAGGGGCTTGCAACAAAGGCTAGCAGGCATTCTGGAGTTCAAGTCTGAGCAACTCCCCGTGAAGTTTTTAGGAGTCCCTCTCTTTGAAGGGCAAGCAAAACATTGCCACTGGGAGGAAACAGTCAACAAATGCAGTGCAAAGGTGGAATCCTGGGGAAGCAAATGGTTGACCCTTGCAGGAAGGTTAGTCTTGATAAAATCTGTCATTGCGGCCATTCCCATATATTTGTTCTCCTCTCTCAAGGCAACAAGCAAAACATTAAGGAGGTTGTCTGGCATTCAGAGGAAAGTCTTCTGGGAGGGGTCACAGGACAAGAAACACATCCCTTTGCTTTCTTGGGAAACCGTGTTGAAATCGAAGGATTTAGTGGGTGACGATATCAAAGATCTCAAGATTCAAAACCGTGCTTTGGGTGCTAAACTGTCGTGGTAAATCTTCAAGCATCTTGAAGCTATGTCGTGCAAGATCTTGAGAGCCAAGTATCTCGATTCTCAAGATCCTGACAGGATATTGACCATAGCAAATCCACAAAAGGGCTCAGCAGTGTGGAATTTCATCTTGAAATCAAGAGACGTGATCTGCGACCATTTGTCCTAGCGTGTAGGGGATGGCAGGAAAGCCTCCTTTTGGGAAGACTCATGGAACGCCTATCCATCTCTGGGAGAGATTCCTAGACTTGCAGATGTCGTGGGTCCTTCAAAAGCTACGTATGGGGTTGTGCTAAGAAACTATCTAAATGTGTGGCAAGAGCATGGCTGGTGGATCTAGGCTTGGAAGTCCTTTGACTTTCTTCAAGAGAAAATTAAGGGGTCTCTTCTAAATGAGCTTTCGAAGCGATGGCTCTTTATCTCGAATTCACTAGACTCAATCATGTGGTGTGCCTCATACGATGAAGTTGGGCTATAAGATCATAAAGAACGAGCTGGCGGAGCCGATGTGGCCCAAGTGGCTCTGCTGGGGCAAGAATGTTCTCCCCAAAGCAAGATCCTTTGCATGGGTTGTACTGCACAAGCATATCTTAATTGGTGATAGGTTGGAGAAAATTGGGATTTGCGGACCCCACTAGTGCGTCCCTTGCAAGCGAAGTTCGGAAGATGCCCAACACCTTCTACTTAATTGTGATGTGGCCCAAGCGGTATGGAAGTTCTTCTATGAAAAGTTGGAGTGGTGTGGGCCGTTACCAAATAGCCTTCAGCTGCTCTTCAAATCTTGGCCCGACTTCTACAAAGGGGAAACATATGGAGGTTTGTGGAATGAAATCTCGGCTATGGTAGTATGGCACCTATGGTGTGAATGCAATGCAAGGATCTTCAAAGAGAAATCTGAATCTTTGGTGAGCATCCTATTCAAGATCAAATCAGGGATCAATGAGCATCTGAATGGGAAGTTGAAAATTAACAAATTTAAATACTTCTTGGCATGGGACAGTAGGATGGCAAGAAATTGGAGAATGGTCCAGGCTCTATCTGATAAACTCCTAAAAAGCAAAGGTGTCAGAGCTTAGGAAAAATGGGCTCTCCCTCCGAAAGGCAGGCTTAAATTGAACTTTGACGGGGCCTCGAAGGGCAACCCGAGGCCCTCAGGTGCAGGGGTCATTGTTAGGAACGAGAATGGTCAATTGGTGGTGGCAGCGTCTTTCAGGCTCTAAGATGGCACAAACATGGAAGCAGAATGTGCTGCTTTGCTAGAAGGTGTGAATTTGTGTGTTTCAAAAAGTGGCATAATGTTGACTTTAAAGGCAATTCTTTGATCGTCATAAGGGCAGTTGGGTTAGGTCAAGCCCCAAGCTATAAATTGAATCAATGGGTTTCTAAAATAAACGGGGACCTAAGGAATATTCAAAACTTTAAGCTGGCCCATGTGTTCAGGGAGGCAAATAGATCAGCAGATCTTCTTTCAAAGGCTGGGTGTGAGCAGGTCGCGACAAGGATGGTCTCAGAAGATGCGAGCAATTGGCCGGCTCTTCCAAATTCGATCCTCTCAGATTTCCATCAGTATTGAATTGGCGGAAAGGGGGCTTTTGTAATGTTTTAGCTCAGCCTTCTTTTTGGTGTTTTTGTGTAGTTTGACTGGTATTTAGTTCTATGTATGGCGGTAACATAATGTACTTGCTTTTAAGTGAATGAAGGAGTGTCACCCTCTCTGGTGACAATTTGCCCAAAACAAAAAAAAATTAACCGCTTGTAATTATATACTTGTTTTGTATTATTTTATATTTATATATTTTATATTGATATGCTATATATTTATTGTGTATTTAATATTTATGTTGTTATATTTGATAATTATAATTATAATACTATCTTATGATAATTATAATTATAATAAATTAAATGGCTAATATTTTTAATATGTATTTTATTTATTTACTTGCATTTTGGTGCTTTATATCTTAGTGTTACAATTTTTTATTATGTTATGTATTTCACGTTAATATATTGAAGTGATTTTAATATTTTAGTATTTATCTCTTGGTAATTATAATTTATATTTTATATTTATAATTATCTTTGATAATTATACTTAAATCATTAATGCTTTAATATGTATTTTGTTTATCTTGTTTCTAATGCTTTACATCCCAATGCTACAATTTCGGGGGACATGACAATCCTGCCTGCCCAAGATTGCTTGTCCTCAAACAATCACAGTTCCAAACATCTTTTCACTTCAATAGTTGCAGCTCCTCAACTCAAGAAGCATTTTTGCAAACAAATTTGTTAATTACTCTTTTAAGCATAAAACACCATAGAGTAATCCTATTTGAAGACACATTTGGAATGAAGCAAACACATGGAACTACTTAATGAAGCATAAATACACGTGGTATATGCCAAGATATATGTGGGTTACAAAATATACCCATAAATACACATAAGTCGCATAGTGTGAATGCACATAACACATGAAGTATACATATAAATACGTGTGTGAGTTGCATGGATACACATATACGCAAGTCATAATATACACCCTATAACAAAACCATACGAATTAGAAATTAAAAGCAACAACCACGAGGCTCAACTCGAAGCCTTCAATCAAGCACGTAGACTCAAACTCACACAGTAGCTCAAGCAAGTAGCTCAAACACATAGCCAAGTAGCTCAAGTACACATGCAAGTAGCTCAAGCACATAGGCAAGTAGCTCAAGTACACATGCAAGTAGCTCAAGCACACGAGCAAGTAGCTCAATCACATAGGAAAGTAGCTCACGCACACAAACAAGTAGCTCAAGCAAGTAGGAAACCAACTCAAGTAGACAAACAAGTAGCTCAACATGCAAGCAAGTAGTAAACAACCAACCAACTTAAGCAACTTGACAGGCAACATTTTTAACATTTTCAGAGTCTTTAAGCATAAAGCAATTATAAGAACACATCTTGTTGAAGATACATGAAGTAACACATAGATACATGTCATACATAAAGTATGCATATGAGGCACGAATACATGTAATACACAAGAAGCATGAAGCGTATATGTGAATAATGCATGTACACACAAGTACATGAAATCACAAAGCATTTATATGAATACGTGTGAAGTATACACTTAAATACGTAAGTCACATGAATACACGTATACACACAAGTCACAAAGCATGAATTTTACAAAGCATACACTTGAATACATGTAAGTCATAGAGTATACACTTGAATATATTGGAATACACATAAGCCACAAAGCATGCACTTGAATACACACAAGTCGCAAGGTATACACTTGAATACACTCGAATACACATAAGTCACATGGTATATACTTGAATACAATTGAATACACATAAGCCACAAAGTATACATGAGCACAAAGTATACATTTGAATACACTTGAATACGAAGTCACAAAGTCATAGAGTATACACTCAAATACATATACAAGTCATGGAGTATACACTCGAATACAAATACATCTCGAATTCAAATACAAGTTATAGAGTATGCACTCAAATACAATCACAAGTCATAGAGTATACACTCAAATACAAATACAATCATAGAGTATACACTTGAATACAATTGCAAGGTCATTGAGTATACACTCGAATAAAATCACAAATCATAGAGTATACACTCAAATATGAATACAATCGAATGAAGTATATCGTCAGACAATTGGGAAGGGGATTCGGTGCATCCCATACTACACCATGGACCCGTCCACCATCCCAAGGTCATCAAGTATACACGAGTATGAAGCATACACACGAATACACGCAATACACAAAGTATTCACATGAACATATGTTAAAAGGCATACACATGTCACAAAGTAAACCTTTGAATACACTTTAATACACATACATTATCTCAAAGTATACACTTGAATACATGTAAGGCACACGTAGTATACACAAGATGGTAGGAACATGCTCTCATACCAATTGTAATGTCCCCTTGTTAAACTTATCCTAGAAACATAAAGTGCACAAATAAGGACATATAATTTATTTTACCAACACATCATTTAGCTCATGTAAATTGCCTTGAAGGCTTGCATACATCATGTATTATCAATAAAGCACATAATTTCTTGCTCATGATTAGATCATTTCAGATTGCACATTTTAAGAATAAGACAATGAAATGCATTAACATCTAGTGCATAAACTAACATGATTAGAGATGACTTTTACTCTTGATCAGAATAGATCTTCGCCTTGTTTCCTCTTTCCTAACCTCTTTGGATGGTAGATTTAGTGTGCCAAGGGCGCGTGTACAATCTCAAATTGGACTCGCTCAAGGTTTCCTACCTGTCTTGGGACTGTCCACAAATGGATCGATTTACCAACCTTTCCCTCCACACACTCCCTATCCTTATTGAGTGCTAGCGAAAGGGAATTTTGGCCCAAAGTCTATTCTCGTAGTAGTAAAGTCATCATTGATTAATAAGACACGTATATCTATTGATTGCAAATGTGTCATTTAATCTCTATATGCATTTACTTATCCTATTCAATTCACAAATCATCACAGATTAGAGCATTCACTGATATTGATTCTAATAAGATATGAGTTAAGCATTACACTGTAACCCATTGTCATTGGAACTGGAATTCGATTATATGAACCCCAATGTTATATTAGTTGGTTGAGGGCACTTACCTCTAATCATCATACTAACTGGACTTCTTCCAGACTTATTTCCCTGAGCCCGATCCATCTTCTTTTTTTGATGCGATGATGTATCTTCCTAAGATTAATTGTTCTTGTTTCAAAAGATATTGTTAGTGTAACTCAACATATGAGAATCTATTATCCATAATTATATTAAGCATCATGATTTTTTGTAAGGCTCCATAATTGTTGCAAGCATCATTATTGCATAATCGTATATAATTTATGTATTTATATTTTATATGATTATATATATAAGGGATGTATTTACATATATCTATAATTATACTTACTCTCTCCCATATATTGTAGCATTAATCATACTTATCTAATTATGTCTGTTGTTGATTCCATTCTATTCGATCTGCATATTCCTTGCTTTGACAAATACATATATTAATATACTTGTTGCTATACTCAAGAAATCCATTTTATTTCTGCCTTCATTTTCTATTCAGAAATCTCCATTTACTCATAAATATATTTCAGATATTATTTATTTTCCATTATATTTCATTCTATATCTTATATGAATATATATATGCATCATTGCTTCTATTTGCCAATTTATAATAGTTTCTTGTATATATATTTATATATATATCAACATATGCATTCATACTTGTAATATTAATTCGTCATGTTTAAATCCTTAATTCATAAGTGATAACTTAAATACAAAATTACTTACTTGTATCCTTAATATATATTTACCAAACTTATTATATGGATTTATAAAATGCTTATCTGAATCCCGATCTGCAAGCCTCTCTTCGAGCTTGGGTTCGATCTGCTAAAAATCTCTCTCCTCTCTTTTTCATATTTATACTCTTAAATCTGCCTCTATATATCTGAAAAATATTCCCTATATCCTATTTTTTGTTTTTTCCTTCCTCCTGTTTTTCCCAAACTCTATTCATTCTTTGTATCCCATGAAGAAATGCATCTTTTCGAAGGGAGGTAGCTTTAACTTATTAGCATGTCTCTTTGTTCATTAATCGATGCCTCTTCACAAATGTAAGCGTTGTTGTTTTGATAAGATAATCGTTGTTGTCTTTAAACACACCATTATATTCTTTGTAAACTAATTCATTTGAACACGATCACTGCCCTCTTTTAATTTTTGTTTTTTCTTACTTTTGTCTTCTTCTAACTTGTCTTTTTTTGTTGCCCCTTTTAATATTAATGATTGCATTATTAATAATTCCAATTGCTGCCTTTAATAATTAACCGCTTGTAATTATATACTTGTTTTGTATTATTTTATATTGATATGGTATATATTTATTGTGTATTTAATATTTATGTTGCTATATTTGATAATTATAATTATAATACTATCTTATGATAATTATAATTATAATAAATTAAATTGCTAATATTTTTAATATGTATTTTATTTATTTACTTGCATTTTGGTGCTTTATATCTTAGTGTTACAATTTTTTATTATGTTTTGTATTTCACATTAATATATTTAAGTGATTTTAATATTTTAGTATTTATCTCTTGGTAATTATAATTTATATTTTATATTTATAATTATCTTTGATAATTATACTTAAATCGTTAATGCTTTAATATGTATTTTGTTTATCTTGTTTCTAATGCTTTACATCCCAATGCTACAATTTCAGGGGACATGACAATTATTTACTTGGATTTGTTTGTACTTCGTTTCCATCTGCCAGTTAAGGATGATATGGGGCATAGTTTTCATGTAATTTTTCTCTTCTAATTTTCAAGGCATGACCTCCTTTTATCTCCCCTCCTTATGCATTATGTTCTTCTTCTTGGTTTTGGCTTGCTTTTCCTCCATTCCCAATTCATTTTATATGTTATTTATTTTTTATTCTTACCTCTTTCTCCCTTATGCGCTCCCCTTCCTCCTCTCATTTTTTTTCATTTTATTAAATTTTCTCTTCTCTTGTTTTGTGCGCCTCTTCATATTCTTTAACGTTGATCATTTGAATTTTTTAAAACTACCTTCAAAATGAAACAAACTCCCTTATCTTCTTTTGCATTGGTTTTTATTATCCTTTGTACACTCATAAATCTTCAAGTTGTGTGGAGTTTCTAAAATATTCAAGAATCATTGATCATTTAATCGCAGAGAATGATCAAACTGGAAATACAAATTGAAATAAGACATTTTGTCAATTGAAAATGATACTAATGTTATTTCAGTCTACCTCCCAAACCACAAAGTCCTAAATTAACTTATTAAACCAAAATCAAAATCAAATTGACACATTTTTTTATTGATGATGATCACCATACGTCCAAGATGCTCCTACATCAAATTGTTTTCAAGATGAAGAAAGGAAAAGCCCCTAGTCCTGATGGGTTTTTGGTTGAATTTTTTTAGGAATTCTAGGAAGTTATAAAATTTGATTTATTAGAGGTAATGCAAGAATTTCAGAAGAACAAACAGATGTTGAGAGCTATGAATTATACTTTTCTAATGCTTATCCCTAAGCATGAAGGGGCTAATTCATTGAATTTGTTCAAGCCCAAAGCTCTTTGTAATATGGTTAATAAGATTCTTTCCAAGCTAATAGCGGAAAGGCTTAAGCCCTGGAGTAATAGGCTCATTTATGAAGAACAATGAGGACTTGTGGCAAATAGGCAAATTTTGGATGGAGTGGTCATTATTGTTGAAACTATTCATTCCATGGTGACTTCAAAGGAGAAAGTTACGTTTATCAAATTGGATGTCCAAAGCATATGATAGGGTCAAATGGCCTTTTCTTCAAAAAGTGTTACTGGCTTTTAGGTTTGGTGGTGATTGGGTTAACTAGGTGATGAGTTATGTTATGTCTACTTCCTTTTTGGTGCTAGTTAATGGTGAGTCATTTGCCTCATTTGGAGCCTCTAGAGGTCTTCAGTAGGGGGATCTTTTATCACCGTATTTGTTTATCTTATTGGTTGAGAGACTAGGGAGAGTCATCAAGTCCCATGTTAATCGAGGTTTTATTTAAGGTTGGAGTTGGTGCAATGGCCTACCTTCGCAGCCACATTTACAATTTATAGATGACATTGCGCTAATGGAAGTTGCCAAAATTAGTGAAGCTACTAACTTTAGACAGACATTGGATATTTATCTAGTGGCATCGAGTCAACAAATCAATGAAGATAAATCCTCCATTTTCTTCTTCAATACACCTCTTCTTATTCAAAATTTGGATTCCTTGGATTCTTAGATTTCAGATAGGAAATCTCCCCTTGGTCTACCTAGGAATTCTTCTCTCTATTGGACCACTACCTAGGGGGACTTGGCAGAATATGTTGGATAATTTTCATGTGAGAGTCAGTCATTAGACCCGTAGGTGGATTTCCTTTGCTGAGAGAGTTCTTCTTTTGAAATATGTGGTCCAAGTTCTTCCTAATTACATGAGCTTGATCCAAGTTGCCCTTATCAGTTTCGTTAAGGATTTGGATACTCTCGCATGAAAATTCTTATGGGCTGGTAATTTGGCTTCGAAGTGGAGCTTGATTAAGTGGGAGAATATTTGTAGACCAAGGTAGGAGGGAGGTCTTGGGTTAAGTCAAGCTAGCCTTACTGGTTAGGCCTTAGCAATTAAGCTTTATTGGCGATGGTGCAAAAATCATGATCAAATCTGGGCTAGGATTATCTCCTCTAAGTATTTGAGGGGGTGGCAAGGGAAGATGTGCCTAGGGTTTACTTGTTGGGTAAGGGCTCTGTGATTTTTGAAACTCTTAAAAAGGGTGTCAATTTGATTAAGAGGGGTTTGTTTTGGATTTGTAACAAGGGCTCTAAAGCTCTTTTTTGGTATGACTCTTGGAATGGGTATCCCCCAATCATTTCCTTGTATCCTCATCTACAGTGTCTATGTAATTGTTTTGTGGAAGTTGGGTGGTCTCGTGTTGAGAATATCAAATGTACCCAGAGCTTGGGGCAAGTGGAGGTGGCTAGATGGAAGGCTCCTTCAGAGTGGCTAGTCGAGGGCTCTGTCAAGGATTGAGATGAGCTAAGAAGGATTTTAGTTGGTTGAACATGCATTTCTCTAAGGGGGAGAGATACCCTAGCCTGGAGTCCTGACCCGAGGGGGTGTATTCGGTGGCTTATGGTTATCAAGTGTTGAATTTTCAAAAATATGAAGGGATGAAGGTAATGTGGTGGAAGAATGTGTGAAATAAATTCTCTTGGCCTAAATGCAATTTCTTCTTGTGGCTTGTTTCTTGGAATAGATGCCTCATCTGGGATAACCTTTGAAAAAGGGGTTTTAGGGGTCATCTATATGTGTCTTGTGTGGCAATAGTGAAGAGTGCTCCTCCCATTTTTTTTAGTGCTCTTTCTCTAGGGACATCTATCACTTACGATGGGGAATCTAGAGGCATTCTTGTGTACATGCTTCTTCTTTGATTAAGCTATGGAGAAGTTTGGGAAGGCCCCCGACTAAGTCTCTCTTTCTTCAGGTGGCGTAGAGCATTGGAACCTCCTTTAAATCCTTTGGTAGATATGGCTTGAAAGGAATTGTAGGATCTTTACAGGAAGGAAGTTATTGGATCAACAACTTTGGTAAAGAATTGGTGGCATGGTTCAAGAGACGGTGTAGGCTAGATGTGAAGTGTGTACCCCTTTAGACTATGAAGAGGAGGAGGTGGGGAAGAAGTTAGGTTTATATGGCAATAATCCGGGACCTTCTCAAGTGAGGAGGAGTCGCAACTTCAGTAAGAAGACTAAGAGGGATGGTAGGTGGTCTCCACATTTAGTACATGTTCTAAAGATTAATACAAATAACTCTTCTAGGGGAAATCTTGGGCATGCTAGGATTGGTGGAGTTGGGAGAGACAATACAAGGAATGTCATTTTTTCTTTTCCATATATAAGGGCAACAAACAAATAATCTTACGGAAGCTCTAGCTATTCTTACAACTCTTGAAAGAGGTTGTGCTCTGGGTTGGTGCAAGATTATTTGTGAGTCTAACTCTCAAATTTTGATTAACGTGTTGAATGAGAAGGTGGTTGATGGATTCAATTGGTAATTGGCTTTGGTGGCTCAACAAATTCTTTGATTGAATATCATGCTTGACTCCTCCTCCTCTATCCATATCCCGCAGGAGTGGAACAATGTGGCCGATTGCTTGGCTAAATGGATCTCTAAGAATATGGGAGATTGGCATGTGGAAGATTGGGAGCATTTATCCCAAGAATATTCCCAAAGTCTTGATAAGATGGTTATTAAGGACATGGCCGAATGATGGGTTTCAATAGTTGGGTTTCTTGGGGGATTGGTTCCTCTTGTAAGTGCAAGTTTGAGTTTTGGTTGTTGGGCCCTCGATCCTTGGGTGGCTGGTATTGGGTCCTTATTTAATTTGTATGATTTCCTCTTTGATTTAATAAATTTTTACCCCTTTTTTTCAAAAATATCTTATGCAAGAAAATAGGAGTCCTTGCATTTTAGATTTTAGATTTAAGCGAGTGTCTTTAGGGTTGGGTAAAAATTTCCCCTACCCAATTTTCAAAATCTTACTACCACAAGTAATTAATTTATAATTTTTTAATCTCTATCAACAATTTTTTAGATTTAACTATATAATTGTTCATTTAGCATGCCTTTTTGCTAAAAAAAATCAAAGACCACCAACTTCCTAAAATTTTGGAGCTTAAAGTTTTAAGCCTACCCATTACCACAAAATCTATGGAACCCTTGCTTACAAAAACTTATAAAAAATTCTCCACAATACTTGTTAAGATATTTTAAGAAGCCCACTCCATAAAAAACCCTTTGCTTTGCAAGACTCTTATAAATTTTAAAATCCCCACGCAGAGTTTATGAAAACCCTGCAAGCAGTGCTTTTCAAATGTAGCCCTTAAATCATGAAATGTAAAGATAAAGCATGTGGAATGTGGCTTAATTAAATAAGGGAGAGGGGCCCAGAGTGGCTTGCACCTTGACTTCGCAAGCCAAATTTCATGTGGAAAATTGAAACTACCCTAAATTCCAGGCAATAGCTTATTTTGGCAAGTCCCTACTTTGAGTAAAATGGTTCAAGGCCACATCATCAAATATGATGGTATCAACATGATTTCTACCGGCTGCATCTTAAAAGCGCGCCAAAAAAGGTGAAATGGCGGGTCGCTGCTTCATGTATTATTGCGCCGGAATGGCATCACATGACGCAATTGTAATTTTATAGATAAAAGTGCTCAGCAACTGAATATTGCTTCCTGCCCGGCCTATAGAACCCACTCCATAACGGCATGGCGATAAAGCCATGGCGCGAAATGGAATGCATGATCAAATGTCGCAAATACATCCGTACTATGCCAAGAAACAAAAGAGGGAACTTTTAAACTAGGGAAAAAATTATAAAAAAGTTCTACTCATGGAGGGAGCCACCCTCTCCAATGCCCTTCCCCAATAATTGCAGCCGGCATCAAATTTTAGCACTTAAAGTTTATTTTCCATGTTATACACGCACAAAATTTCCAAATAAAATCAAATAAATAAAATACATACGATGTAGTCGCCGGTGCATGCGGGGAACAAAGATTTAATGGCTCCACAGTTCACAGTCTCCCAATCGGCTAAAAGCATTTAAAATTTGGCGTGGCTGTAGAAAACAAATGGATGTCATTTCCGCGATGGAGGACGAAGTTTCCTGCGTTCCCACTCCGCTTCAAATCAGATTTGGACCACTCGAATCCATTGATTTTTATATTGTGAATTATATCCCCAACGTTTCGTGTCCGTCCAATTGGCAGAATATCCAGCTTGCAGACGAAGACTACTGGCAGAGCATTTTCCTGGAAGGAGCCAGGAAGATGGAGACAGCTTTAATGCTTTGAGCCTTCAACCCTATTTAATGCCGGCAAAGTCAAATAACTTTCTCACAGGGCTTCCGTAATTGTTTGCAGGCAGAGGAAAAGAAAAGGCTGTATTTGGATAATGGCGAAAATGACGGAGAGAGTAGAAGAGACGATGGGATTTGAGGACTATTTGCCTGTTATGGCGGACAAATTGGGGGAAGAGGAGTTTATGGGGGAGCTGTGCAAAGGCTTCCGTCTTCTGGCAGATGCAGAAAAAGGCGTGATAACTTTGCAGAGCTTGAAGAAGAATGCAAATTTATTGGGGATGGAGGAGATGAGCGACGATCAACTCGGAGCGATGATGGAAGCAGCTGATCTCAACGGCGACGGAGTTCTTGACCAGAATGAGTTCTGTGTTCTCATGCTCACACTCAGCCCTTCCTTGATGACAGAGGCCCATAAATGGCTAGAAAATGCCCTCGTTCAAGAACTCGAGGGATTTGTACAGTAATAATGAGACAATTTCCCTCCTTTTGCCTTTTAAATTGTTCATAAAAACGACTGTATTAGTTATTGGATTTTTCCATGGAACAATATTCCATACCCTCAATTCCAAAATCAAAATCAAGGATTTTTTGTGGTTACATCTCGGTATCTTTTAAGGGTTTCTCTTTCTATATAATATTTCTGCTTCTGAGCTGCTGCTTTTTATTTCCTGGGTGGTCTAGGGTATGGTCTTATGGAGGGGGCTTTCTATAAAATTTCATGCTGTGGAGATTTTTTAAGAATATTTTGAAGTTGGTGGGACTAGTGCAATTTAGCTTAAAAGTTTATTCTCTGAATTAGGGAAGCCGATGGTCCCATGAAGTTGGAATGGAATGCTGTGAATAAAAAATTAATAAATAAACATCATTTTCCTAATTTCACGAGCTGAAATCTTCAGTCCTAAAGGTAGGGGTTGCTATTTTTCAGGAAATGATTCCAATTAATCTTGTAGCATAATTATTTTTTCCCATGAGACCTCTTGCTTCATGAAAATAGATGCCCAAGCCCTAATTCTCAGCCACGCCTTTCACTCCCTCGCTTCCTCCCTCCTCCCTCCTCCTGCATAGGGACCATACTCTTAATCGTTTTTATTTAATTAAAGAAAAACATCAAGGTAGAGGATCTAATCACTAGTTTAAACATACTAAGCTTTTTTTTAAAGTATATATTTATTATTTATGAAGTTGAGAATTAACAATTAGATCTCTAAGTATAATGGATAGTTAAATCTTTAATTACATAAAAAAAATATAAAAAAAATGTATCAATTTAAATTACCGAAATAATGCTTATTGGAGTAATAGAAAAATAATTAGAAGCCAATGGACCTTTGATTGTTGGTGAAGTTGAATGTTTCTGAATGAGTTTACAAGGGATCAAGTTTTTTAGAAGAAAGGCCCCAAATCCATTGGGGATGAGGTTGGAATCGTGCCCCAAGCAACTTTGGTGGAATGGGTATACGTTAGTGGCTCTTAGTCGAAGAGTTTTTAGTGTAAGGCTTATGCTCATATATTGAGTAGTTGAACAACTGTGTGGATTTGATATAAACCCTCCAACAAAAAATAAAAGTTAAATATAGAACTAAAAATC
>VDFB02338989.1:180943-207742 GCA_007258455.2 Sequoia sempervirens | reverse complement strand
CATTCTCTCCTTCTTGTTGAACCACTTGTTGAAGAATGCAAGAAAAAGGATATGTATAAAATCTCCAAAACTATTTTTCAATTTCCATAAGGTTTATATGAAGGTAATAGTTCGTGTTTTGTCTTTGTTTATTCCAGGAACTAGCTTGATTGTTGACACAATTTCTAGAGCATCTTGTGAGTGAAGGAAGTTAGGATGTACATGTACACAATGCATTGGGTAAAATCATTATTGATACAAATAATAATCCAAAGCACTTCCTCACTATAAATCCCTACTATGATTTGGAGCTGTATAAGCAAAAGATAGAGCATTGTAACTCAGTTTCCTCAGTCACAACACTGGGAAACACACTTTGTAACACATTTTTCAAAGCAAAGACACATATTTAAGTCCTTTATCTACTATAGGAACACCTTTTCTCAATAAAATTTCAATATTTTGTCTTCTTAATAGTTGTTTCATTTTGTGCAAGTGAATGATTGTCTTTTTGTGTTTTATGTTTAAACTTCATAAACATTGTCTCATTTCAAACACTTTTAGGCAAAAATTAGTGAACAAAAACAATTACCAATTGGCTAAATATACTACCAATTGACAAAAATCAGTGAATAAATATGACAAAATATATGACTAAATCAATGACTAAAAATATACTACCAAAATTGATCAATCAAAACAACCAATAAATGATTAAAAATGGTTTAGTTATAAATTTGGCCGCATTATAAATGACCGGCAATAAACTATTAATGGTCACATGACCAAGCTCAGTGAATAAATGACTAAATATACGACTAAATAAACAACCACATAAATGACCAAATTGATCAATCAAAATGACCAAATAAATGACTAAAAATGGTTGTCATAAATTTTGCCACGTTATAAAATGATCGGCAATAAACTATTATTGGTCACGTGACCAAGTTTAGTCATTTATGTGCAATTTTTAGTAGGTTTTTAGTCTTTTTTTTTGTTTTTCTATTAGTGAATTGTCTAAGATTAGACATTTATATTTTTAGGTAACAATTGTTGTTTTTGATTATTCTAGAGGGTTGAAAATTGATTGTGTGAAACCCTAACCTTGAATTTTTTATTTGGGTTATATTTTTTGTTCATTTTTTGTGACTTTGGTGTGTTTAGGTTTTGTATCGTAATCATATTTCTGCACTACAATTGTTCCCTGCGACACATATGAAGGTTCCTACATCACAATAGTTTCCTACGATGCATTTGAAGGGTCTTGTATCACAATTGTTTGCTATTTCTACTACACATCTGGTAGAAATACACATCTTTCTGATTGAATCAAAAGGTATAAAATTCTTAGTTTATGTTCTTGCATGTAATTTGATTCAAATAGATTAGGTGGTTTCTGGTTACTGATCTCTATTTGCAGCTTTGTGGAGACCATTTGGAAAAGAAATTTCTTTAGATTAGTAATCTCGTTGGTTACAACACACTGAAAAAGACATCATTTAAACTGTCAATCTGTTTGGTGTAGGCTCATTGGTCAAATATTTTATTTTTCAAACTTGTGTGTCTGTGATTTTTTAGATTAGATAACATTTGGATTTGGGCTTAAAAGGAACCATTGTCTTCTATGTTTGGAGCGCTTGTACAATTGTGTCTATGTACCTTGGAATTTTACCCTACTCTAATGTGCAAAATAACTAAAAATGCGAATGATAAAAGACTAAAGACACTTCAATATTAGCTTAAGGAGTGATAAAACAAGAAGGAAAATAGATGAAACAAGATGCAAATGATTATACCTTCCTTGCTATTGAAGACTCCTTGGTTGGCCCTTGATTTTGATGGATTTGTGTGCTCCTTGGATGGCTTGTGATGTAGCTAGATGCAAGATTGAATGTGCAAAATGACCAAAGTGGATGGCTAAATGATAACAAGTGCTTAAGAATGCAAATTGGCAGCATAAGGTTATTCAAATCAAAAAGTGTTGTAAATGCCCTTAAGGAGGGGGTATTTATAGGAGAATTTGAATTCTCTAGAGAATTCAACGGTTGAGATTCATCCAACAAGGTCAAGATGAAGGGCTATGGTGAGTTGAGAACTCACAAGCCCTCACATCTTGACATGTGGATGGTGAAGTGGCTGAGAGGAGATGAGGTGTAAGGGAGGTGGCCAAAAGGTACATGAGGTGGAGGAAGGACAAGTACCTTCCAAGTACATTGAGAGATGGGAAGAATCTTGGGTGAATAAAAGTGAATTTTAAATTCAAAATGATTGGAAGAATCTAGTGATAAGACAATGTTCCCAAAAGGTGGGAGTTTGTCACATGGACTTGATGTGACAAGTCAAAGATTCAGAAGATGCATGGGAAAAGGGGACTTTGGAGGAATAAAAGAATTAAAATTTTGGGGGATGGGAGAGTTAATTAAGGTACTGATTAAGATTAATTAATTAGTAATTAAAAGATAAATGAGGATTAGCCAACTTAGAAATTTGGAGGATGACACATCCTAATCAAGATTACATGTGCACATCCTAATGAAGAAATTAGAGATGGATTAGGATTTATTGAAAATGATGTGAGGAATTAAATAAATGTAATATTTATTTAATTCATTTGATGAAAAGGGGATTAAAGAGGGTAAGGTATTTAATTAATAAATACCTTAGGGATTTGGTAGAATTAAGGATATTAATTAAATAATAGTAATATTACTTAATTAACTCGGATAAGAGGATGTTTAGATGAAAGTGATAAATTTGGATAAATTATGTCCAATTTGATGTTCACATTTTTCCCCTTGAGATGGTGTTAAGCAGCATCATTTCAAAGAATATTAAAATATGTAACCCGTATGAGATGGTTAGATTGGAAAAGATGCCCCAGTCATCCAAGGGATGACTAGGAAGAAAGATGATGGGGGTGAAGATGAAGAGTAGGGATTGAGGATGCCCCCTCGAGAGGACATGTGGGTTCAAGAGAACACAGATGTGCTCTCGAAATGGATGAGATGAAGAAATGGGAAATGAGGAGGAGGATGTAAAGGGATGGATATGAAAGGATGAAAAGGCAACAGGAGGTTGGGAAGCACAAACAGATGCAAAGACATAGATGATGTTGCCCCAGTCAAGGTACAAGCCAAAAGGGGTTGGTGATGGATGGAGTGTTGTCAATGAATCACGAAGATGGGGGAGGATAAATCCCACTGAGTGGTATTGATGAGGGAAGGGTACATCCCAAAACACCACTAAAGGATAGGGAAGGATGCCTTCCGATGATGATGACAAAAGTGTTGTTGATGAGGGAAGGATACATCCCAAAACAACACCAAAGGGATATGGAAGGATAAAATGGGATGATGATGATGATGATGATGATGATGATGAGGATGATTGGATCCACGCTTGTAACAAGACTGAGAACAAGACCAAGGATATGATTAGATGATTTAGGCTAAATGGAATGGATGGGGATTGGATAGAGATGTGAGATAAGGATGAAGGATGAATGGATGGGGGGATACATGCAAGACGATAGAATGGAAAATGAAATGCAATCCTAATGCAATTTTCCATTTTCGGAGAACTAATTTTTGCTATAGCATAAGACACAAGACGCCAAGGTATGAAGAACCAAGGCGAATTAGTGTCTAATGCATAAAAAAAACACAACAGACAAGAAGGCTATCCCAACACCCCAAAGTCACAAAGACCTTGGTCGAGCTAGGTATTGAGATAACCACAAGCATAAAAGGATGCCCCAGCATAACACAAGACCTCGGGGATCTTGGAGGGTACTACGTGGGACAACCAAGAAGACACAATCAAACAAAAGAGCAAGATATGCCCCTATGTTGACCAATCAAAACACACCATAATATGATGGATCATGGCGGCCTTGACAAGTGATGATAGGGAGCTCAAATGATAAACAAAATCCAAAAGTATCAAATATCTCTAATCAATTTCAAATGTCCACACATAGGATCAAGGGGATGATGATTGATGTGAGGTCCTTAGGAAGGATGCATCATGTTGAGGACCAAAGTGACATATAATAAACTAAAAGATCGTTATGATGCGGGATGTTCAAAATAGATTGGATCTCATGATACAAGTGGATCTCATTTATAAAGAACTGGCTAGATAAGGGCATAGCTTGATGGCATGACACAAGGAAGACAAGACATGGGACTGACACACCCTAAAGACCTAGGGGCTCGGGGGCCAATCAAAGATTAGCCTTGCCTACATGAAAGTGCAGAGCCCTCGTAGTTCGGTGAAAGGTGGACTAACGAATGATGGGAGACCGTGATGATGGTGTGTAGATGGACAAAAGGAGAAAGATCACGACAGCGATCAAGCGGCGTGGACAATGAAGATCGGCGATGGAACCACGGGCGGATCAAATGATCGACCTTGCCTACGTGAAATCGCAGGGGCAACGTAGTTCGACAAGACCAAAGGAAAACAATGGATAAAGGATGATGGATGATGATAGGATAAGTGGATAAAAAGGTGGGACCGATACAACAAGATAGGATAGACCTGTTGGATTGGATAGGATGATGATGATCAGATAAAGCTTAGGGATGGGATAGTTATCCAAAGCATTAAAATGACTTGGAAGGATGATATGATAGATAGATGAGTGATGAAAAGTGATAGGAGATTGGAAAGATGTGCAAGCAAGAGAAGCAGGGGTGATGACGATGAGATAAATGGCATTGGGTTGCATGGGGGGGAGGCCTATAGCCAGATACCAATGACAAGGGATTGTGAGATGGTATGAGGATAAAGATGGAAGAATGGATAGAGATATAGGGATGGGGATGGGAGGGATTGTTTGTATGGATGGGAATATATGACTTGGGAGATGGTGGATGCTTAGGATAGAGATACGAAGATAAGGATGGGGAGATGGAAGGGATGTCGTGATAGATGGATAGGGACAGTACGATTGGGAGATGAAAAGGATGCTAGGATAGATGATGTCTCCAAGGACTATGTCACAAAGAAAGCAGATGCCCCCACTCTAGATATGTCATATATGAGGAGGCATGAGGAATAGAAGACAAGTGGATGGGAAGATAAAGGAGATAATTAGATGAGGATAGGATGGGTGACTAAGGAATATGATAGAGCATGGATGAAAGGAATGTATACCAATAGGTGTCCAAAGCATGCATAGATAGGTGCCCCTATTTTGATCAAAGATCACAAGAAGGATGGAGGGATGGGAGATAAATGGGATATGATAGTAGGATGCGGAAGATAGGTGGGATGGAGGGGTTTTATGAAGAGGACTATACGTGTGAAATACGTGCATAGAGCGGATGGAGGAATGCATATCAGAGTTGCCCCATGTATGGGGATTTGCTACGACACCGCTTGCCAGCTTTCATCATGGTACTTATCCAAGGCAATTTGTCATGTCACCATTGACCACTATTTCTTTACTATTTTGTTTTTTTTTTTTTTTGGATTTTGGTGGATTTTTGACTTTTTTGAATTTTTGTATAGTAGGGGGATGAAAATGGAGAAGGATAGGGATGTGGATAAGGGAATTTAGAAGATACATGATAAGTATATGGATGAAGGACTCAAGCATCAAGTTCTATATGAGGTATTAATAGCCCATGTTCAAACCGATTGTTGGATGTTGGTACAACATTATTATGATAAGTGGATTATGCAAAAGGATGAATTAGAGGGATTTGATGGGGGAGATATGTGGGGTAATGGGTGGGATGTTGAAAATGGTATGGATGGAATGATGGGGTGGATATGTGATGGGGAGATGTGTTCAGGACCAACATTGGCACATGAGGTGATGTGAAAAGATAAGAGGATTAATGGATGGAGAATGTGTGGATAATGGGTTGGTGAACTTTGGAACATAAGGACCCAAAACAGACTTAGGAGATGAAAGGGGTGTATGACTAGCTTTTGGATTAGCAACTTTGGATGTTCTTATAAATTTCTCATGTGATGGCATTGCATATTTTTTCTTTGGGATCCACATGGTTTTGATCTTTGCTTTGGTGGGTCTTTGTGGCCTATGGATTTGATGTATATTTAGATTTTTCTTTTCTTCACCATGCCTTTTGGAGGGGACATGGGGAGCCGTAGATTCATGTGGATGCTTGGATTTATGCATTTTTTCTTTAACAACCAAAGTGCTTTTAGTAGCAATGGGATGGGTGTGAGGAGATGGATGATGTGGAGTGATGGGGGTAGGAGTATGGGGATTATGTGTAGATGGAGGATGTTTAGGTAAGTGCCTTTGTTGATCTTGACTAGGATGTTTAAGTGATGATGGAGCTTTTGATATAGGAAAGGATGGATGGAAAGGATGAGATGTGGAGGAGGTGATCTGGGATATATGGACCTAAAGGCATAGTGGGTGGAGGGACATGGAACCCAAGATGATGGCAGATGAAGGAGGGAGATGGTGATGGAGGAATGTAAGGACCCAAAATGGATGGAGTAGATGAAGGAGGAATATGGACAAGTTGTTTTGAGGCGAGGATGTAGGAGGAGAATGTGTTATGATCTAGTAGGGCGATGGGAAGAGCCAACATTTCTTTTAGAAAAGGCTCGTTGAGGACGTCCAGAGGTTGTACCAACATCTTTAGATTGTGATTCTTGGGAAATAGGTCCAAGACCTTGCATGCAGATTTGTTCTTTAGCTTGGATGGGCTCCAAAATACCTTGCTCATGAAGACCTAGACCTTTTCCTTGATAGTTCATTCTCTTGAGCATTTGATCTAGAACATGATTTTTGTTATTCTAGAAGAATGATGCGAGTTCATTATTAGGTGGAAGAGGAGGGTTGGTGTATATGCTTTGTTTTTCTTCTGCGAGGAGACCACCATGGAGGAATGTGAGAGGACCAAGGGATATGCAAGTGGTGTGGGGATAGCATTTTTAGGCGATGATGGGGGATCATGAGAAGGAGATGATGGGATAGCAACATCAGGATAGGGAGTAGGGGCCATGATAGGATCGAGATTTGTGGTGTAGGCTCAAGGCTTGAGATGGAGATGGAGTAAAGGGAAGCTTGAATGACAAGGACTCGCGGGATGGAAATGGATGGGGACTGTGGATTGAGGTGACTAGATGTGATGGTAGGATCTTGATCCGGAGAAGGGGACATGCCGCATGCTTTGATTAGACTCATGACTCATCGTGGGTGTGGAGGTGTTGCAACAAAATTGTTGACTCTCAAGGAAGATGGAGGATGAAAGACTGGAGGTCATTGGAATGGTTTTGTGCTAATAGGAGTGGAGGAGTGGATTGATTTGGGGTGATCAGGAGTAGAGGAAAGGACGGAATTAGTGTCTGGATGGATTTGGTGGTTCTGGAGAGAGATGGGGTCTAATAGATTTAGTGGTTCAATGGTTTCAATGGCTTCCGAGTAGTGCTAGGGGTGGTAACATCAATAATAGGTGTGGTATGGAGAAGGGTCTCACCACTAGTGACCGTGGATGATGGATCTAGATGGTATGGTTCCACGACTTCAAGATGTGGAGTTGGGGATGGCTTCTTTGTAATGAGTCCTTGGAGAACTTCTGAAATGAGAGACTTGCATATGGTTGGCTTGGATAGGGTGGTAGAAATGGATGAGGGATTATGGATTGGTGGACTAGGGTTAGATGGAGGAATGGGATTGAATGTAGGACCATGAGTAGATGGGGGATTAGGATTGGATGGAGGACCAGGAGCAGATGGAGGACTAGATTGAAGAGGGTTAAGGTAAGGATATTGGAGTGGTGAATTAAGATAGGGGGACAGTTGATTGTGATTGTATAAGAGGATGAGGTAGTGTGATGAGATGTGGGGGATGGATTATAATAAGGGTATTGGGATGGTGGATTAGGATGAGGATATGTGGATGTAGGATTAAGGTAAAAGGGTGTGGATGTAGGATTAGTATGGGAAGATTGGGAAAGAGGATTACCATAGGGGGACATGTATGGAGAATTGTAATAGGAGTATTGGGACGGAAAATTAGGATAAGAGGATGTAGATGTTGTATAAGAGGATGATGTAGATGAAGGACATGACAAATATGGGGATGAAGATGATACTGGATATCCATTGTCAAAGGTGGCATAAGGAGCATGATTAGGCATGGATAAAGACATAACATGATAGCTCATAGGAGTAATTGGATTTTGGAAAGTGGGTGGAGAAAGCTTACTAGATATGATAGTGTCAAGGGGATCTATGCCGTATACCTCTTGATCGACAAGACTTTCGTTATCGTTATCGACGTAATTAGGGTTTCCCTTGACCACTATTGATGGAGGATAAGGACTCATGATGGTGAAAGGATAAAGAGGATGGATAAAAGATTTTGGATGGGAACGGATTAAAGCTCAAATTGGGATTTTGGTCAAGCTCAGATCAGGATTAGACAAAAGCTCAGATTAGGATGATTGGATTGATTGCTTTTGATTTTGATGGGATTCGATAGATATATGATTGGATCAGGTAGATGATTTGATGAATTTGATTAAAGTACTAGATCAGTTTGATTGGATAGGATCAAATGATTAGATGATGTTGATTGGATAATTGTGATTGGATGAACTTAATAGGATTGGGGTGCTTGGATTGATTAGATGATTGTATGTATTTGATTAGAGGAATGGATTGGTTAGATTAGATAGGAAGAAACAAAAGGTACCACTAGATAGAGCTCAAAAAATTGAGCAATTTTGGTTTTTGAATGACAACCCCGGGAAGTTAGGGGCGTGTCCACCCCGCAATGCAGGGCGTGGCCACCCCGGGATGGTCAAATTATTGATAGGAGGAAATGGAAGGTACCACTAAATAAAGCTTAAAAAACTAAGCAACTTTTTTTTTTGAACGAAGTTGATTCGACATACGGTTTGTAAATGATGGCCCTGGGAAGTTAGGGGCGTGTCCACCCCGCGATGCAGGGCGTGGCCGCCCCAGGATGGTCAAATTCTTGATAGGAGGAAATGAAAGGTACCACTGGATAGAGCTTGAAAAATTAAGCAACTTTGGTTTTTGAACGAAGTTGATTCGACATACGGTTTGTAAATGATGGCCCTGGGAAGTTAGGGGCGTGTCCACCCCGTGATGCGGGGCGTGGCTGCCTCAAGATGGTCAAATTCTTGATAGGAGGAAATGGAAGATACCATTAGATAGAGCTTGAAAAACTAAGCAACTTTGGTTTTTGAACGAAGTTGATTCGACATACGGTTTGTAAATGATGGCCCCAAGAAGTTAAAGGGGCATAGTTAGCTTTCTACAGCAAAATCAGGGGCGTAGTCAGCTTTCTGTAGTAAAATCAGGGGCGTAGTCAACAAAATTAGGGGTGTAATAAGCTTTCTGCAGTAAATCAGGGGTGTAGTCAACAAAATCAGGGGCATTGACAACTTTCTGCAGTAAATCAGGGGCGTTGACAGCTTTCTGCAGCAAAAACAGGGGTGCTTCCGCCTTTCTGCAGTAAATCAGGGGCGTAGTCAGCAAAATCAGGGGTGTTGACAGCTTTCTGCAGTATATCAGGGGCGTAGTCAATAAAATCAGGGGCGTAGTCAGCAAAATCAGGGGCGCTTCTGCCTTTCTGCAGTAAAACAGGGGCGCTCCGCCTTTCTGCGCTGATTATGAGTGGTGTTTGGTGATGTAAATGGTAAAAATTATGACGTTCGCTAGGTGAGGGTATGGACTTTTGAATGGAATATGAGGAAATTAGAATGAACGGGAAGATTGAAGATGATTGTGGAGAATGAGTGGGGATTTAGAATGGTTAAATAAAGATTTGGAATGATAAAATGGAGGTTTAAATAGATCAAATGGAGGTTTTGGGAGACTTAAAGTGACGAAACAGAGGCTTGGGATGATGAGATAATGATTGAGAATGATTAAATGATGGTTTAGAGGCTAAACGGATCCAAATGGGGCAATTTTGGGTGTTCAAGAGGGCAAATCTGCCCCTTTGCAACAAAAATCAGGAGCATTGACAACTTTCTGTAGTAAATCAGGGGTGCTTCCACCTTTTTGCAGCAAAATCAGGGGCGCTTCCGCCTTTCTGCAGTAAAATAGGGGCACTTCTGCCTTTCTGCAGCAAAACAGAGGGCGCTTCTGCCTTTCTGCAGCAAAAATAGGGGTGCTTCCGCCTTTCTGCAGCAAAACAGAGGGCGCTTCCGCCTTTCTGCAGCAAAAACAGGGGCGCTTCCACCTTTCTGTAGTAAAACAGAGCTTGGTTTTGATGGAAATGGCTATGACAAGGATGCAAAATGATAAAGTAAGGCCAAAGTATCAAAGATTTTACGGTTTTTCACAAGAAAACACTTCAAGCAAGCACAATCCTATGATTAATGTTAAGGGTATGGTTAGGCAAGGTCTTAGTCTAGGATGCACAAGGCTTCTAGGGAGTCCTCGATATACTCTCGGTACATGAGGCACAACTGTGAACACCGGCCCGTCACAAGCGTGAGTTGGGAACCCCAGCGAGATACTGAAAGGCTCGGACCAACTCTTCACGTCTATCTAGGTATCACCCTAGCTTCGATGCTCCGCCAATTACGACGTGACTAGATTGGGGTACAACTTTCATTCTCCCCCCTTTATATACCCCGTCGGTACACGTGGTTGGAATCGTCCCTTGGGGTGATGAAATCCCCAAGCAGGTCCCACTAAAAAGAAGACACTAACCGCTTCCAACTACTCCCCAGGTTCACACGAAGTGCAAGGGGAAAGTGAAAACAAATTAATGCCCCCTTGGGTGACACAATAATAGACAAGCACAACAAGTAATAAATGTTACTTCCCCCTAATTACACTATATTCAAACAACAAGGATAATTTTTTCAAAAATTTGATCAAATAGATGGCCCTGCAAGCAAATGTTAGCTATCTTCTCCTTTGTTCTTGGTCAATTACGCCATAATATGTTGCAAAACGTTAGCAAAAAACACCAATATCCTTGCCAAAACAATGTTAGAGGGTTATTACTTGAAAATAGCTAAAAACGAGAGCAAAAATGATGCTAAAATGACTGTTTTACCTTCCAAACTGTGTTGTTTTGGGGCGCTTCCACCTTTTTGCAGCAAAATAGGGGCGCTTCTGCCTTTCTGCAGCAAAATGGGGGCGCTTCTGTCTTTCTGCAGCAAAAATAGGGGCACTTCCGCCTTTCTGCAGCAAAATGGGGGTGCTTCCACCTTTCTGTAGCAAAAATAGGGGCGCTTTTTCCTTTCTGCAGCAAAATGGGGGCGCTTCCGCCTTTTTGTAGCAAAAACAGGGGCGCTTCCACCTTTCTACAGCAAAACAGGGGTGCTTCCGCCTTTCTGTAGCAAGATCAGAGGGCGCTTCCGCCTTTCTGCAGCAAAAGGTTAGAGGAAAAGAACCTTTCAAGATGAAAGGGCGTATCCGCCCCTCTGCAGGAAACTTTATTAGATTTTTAAAAAGGAAAGTTGTACGCCACACTGCAAGAAAGTGTTAGAAACAAACTTCTAAGTATACACCTAACTGCAGCAAACTGTTAGAAGAAAATAAAATTGTCAGATATAGGGTGTGACCGCCTTTCTGCAGCAGACAAGAGGGTGCTTCCATTGTTTTGCAGTAAAAGAGAGGGCACTTCTGCCGTTCTATAGTAAAAGAGAGGGCGCTTCCACCTTTCTGTAGTAAAAGAGAGGGCGCTTCCGCCCTTCTACAGTAAAAGAGAGGGCACTTCCACCTTTCTGCAGTAAAAAAGAGAGGGCGCTTCCGCCTTTCTGCAGTAAAAAAGAGGGTGCTTTTTCCCTTCTGCAGTAAAAAAGAGGGCGCTTCCGCCTTTCTGCAGTTAAAAAGAGGGCGCTTCCGTCTTTCTGCAGTAAAAAAGAGGGCGCTTCCACCTTTCTGCAGTAAAAAGAGGGCGCTTCCACCTTTCTGTAGTAAAACAGAGGGCGCTTCCACCTTTTTGTGACCTTTTTCTGCAAAATACTTATCACAAATGAAGGTTAAATGCAAGAACCCATTTGTGGGTCCCACTGGGCGTGCCAGAAATGTGTACCTTGGAATTTTACCCTACTCTAATGTGCAAAATAACTAAAAAGGCGAATGATAAAATACTAAAGACACTTCAAGATTAGCCTAAAGAGTGATAAAACAAGAAGGAAAATAGATGAAACAAGATGCAAATGATTATACCTTCCTTGCTGTTGAAGACTCCTTGGTTGGCCCTTGATTTTGATGGATTTGTGTGCTCCTTGGATGGCTTGTGATGTAGCTAGATGCAAGATTGAATGTGCAAAATGATCAAAGTGGATGGATAAATGATAACAAGTGCTTAAGAATGCAAATTGGCAACATAAGGTTATTCAAATCAAAAAGTGTTGTAAATGCCCTTGAGGAGGGGGTATTTATAAGAGAATTTGAATTCTCTAGAGAATTCAACGGTTGAGATTCATCCAACAAGGTCAAGATGAAGGGCTATGGTGAGTTGAGAACTCACAAGCCCTTACATCTTGACATGTGGATGGTGAAGTGGCTGAGAGGAGATGAGGTGTAAGGGAGGTGGCCAAAAGGTACATGAGGTGGAGGAAGGACAAGTACCTTCCAAGTACATTGAGAGATGGGAAGAATCTTGGGTGAATAAAAGTGAATTTTAAATTCACAATGATTGGAAGAATCTAGTGGATAAGACAATGTTCCCAAAAGGTGGGAGTTTGTCACATGTGACTTGATGTGACAAGTCAAAGATTCTAGAAGATGCATAGGAAAAGGGATTCTTGGAGGAATAAAAAGGAATTAAAAATTTCTTGGGGGATGGGGAGAGTTGACCAAGGTACTGATTAAGATTAATTAATTAGTAATTAAAAGATAAATGAGGATTAGAAGCCAACTTGTAAAATTTGGAGGATGTGACACATCCTAATCAAGGATTAGGCATGTGCACATCCCTAATGAAGAAATTAGGAGATGGATTAGGATTAGATGAAAATGACATGTGAGGAATTAAATAAATGTAATATTTATTTAATTCATTTGATGAAAAGGGGATTAAAGAGGGTAAGGTATTTAATTAATAAATACCTTAGGGATTTGGCAGAATTGAGGATATTAATTAAATAATAGTAATATTACTTAATTAACTCGGATAAGAGGATGTTTAGATGAAAAGTGATAAATTTGGATAAATTAAGTGTCCAAATTTGGATGTCTACAGTGTCAACCTAGGTTATTGTGTATGCATCCTCTCCCCTCACACACTTGTGTGATCTTAGGTTCAAGAGAAATACAATACAACCTCTTTTTATTTTCAGTAGGGGGCCTACTTGGGGACTTCATCACCACAGGGTTCAACCCCACCACGTTTCCAAATGGGGTATAAAATGGGGGAAGAGAAAAAGTCTTACCTTAACAAGTGGCTTGCGTTGTTCGATCCAAGACTTGTGACCCTTGGTTTGTTGATACATGTATAGGTGAATAGGAGAGGGGAGATCCCCATTGGCTCAGAAACTATCAGATGAGATCTTTGTTCATGGTAGACCCCCAATAATAACCTTTATTAATTAGCAGCCTACCAACCATTAGTCATAGGTTGATGTAGTGTAGGGTACAATATCATGCTCGAAGGTACTCACCATGTACTCCATTAAGTAGAGATATAAATTTTGTTGGGAATTAAGGTGTCTCAACCTTGACAATTCCTAAGTTGTTTATTTATTATTATTTTACATTTTCCCATGGATAAATATTATTTATGTTATTAAATAATTGTGTTCCATCAAAAGGGGCATGATATTTTGAGTTGGAACTTTTGCCACATGTTAGTACCTTGAAAATAAGTTATTAGTTGTCAAAAGATGCCTACTTAGTGGTATACCATGGAAAGCCTATTTTTAAGGATGTTATGATGGATTCTATGACAACTGTAAGGGCTAAAAGTGGGGGATATCATTTTGGATGTGAGAATCATCTATGACACGCGTAAGAGAATCTTTGCATAGCTATTGATGGTTTATGACACATGTAAGAGCATCTCCTATTTTATAAGGATTCTTATGATATTTTGTAAGGTATAATGTCATGTAAGGGACCATGTTTTGCATATAAGGGGTCAAATGGATTTTTACTATGGTATTTCCGAACCTTGGTTTGACCCATAGTAATATTTTATGGTGGTATTTTGAGCCCCCATGAGTCTATATATTGAGTTGGAGACACTATGAGATGTTTTACAAGTACACAAATGCTGCCAGATTGAAGAGGAGTTAGAGTGATTATATTGTGAAACACCATTGTTGTTAATACATCTATTCATCTCTTCTTTGGTGGAGTTTTTTCCCGAAAGGGTTTCTCTATGTAAACACTGTGTTATGTGTTGTGCTTTCTGTTCTTGCATTTCATTGTTATAATTGTTTAAATCTCCATATGGTTTACACTGCATAATTTGGTTTATAGTAATTTGTTAAAGCTTCCATTATAACTATTCCTCTACTATTTTTCTAAGATTTGGTATTAGAGCTTGGCCAGTTCTATGTTCTGGGTGGTAGAAAAAAGGTTTTTTGAGTTTTAGTGTGAGTTTTGTTGAGTTGTTTTTTGTAGTATTTTGTGTTTAACTATGGCTAAAACTTCTAACCGTTTGGATATTGAAAAAATTAATGGAATTGGTTTTGAGTTGTGGAAGCTGAAAATGGAGGATCTCTTTGAAGAACGAGATCAATGGGTACCTGTAACAAATGAAAAGAAACCTGAGAAAATGAGTGATGAAGATTGGGAGAAGATTGATAAAAAGGCACGAGACACTATCAGGCTATGTCTTGCTGATTTGTTCTCCTGAATGTGTCATCGGAAAATATTGCATACACTTTATGGAACTAGATAGGTCAAATCTATCAAGTGAAAAGTATGGTAAACAAACTCTACTTGAAGCAGAAACCATTTTCTCTTAAGATGAGGGAAGGCGAATCTATATCCAAGCATTGAAATTCTTTTAATTTGGTTTTGATTCAGTTAGCCTCTATTGAGTCAAAGTTGAAAAAGAAGATAAATATATTATGGTTCTTTGTTCTTTACCTAAATCTTGGGATAATTTTGTACTTGCTATCATAGCTAACATGGAAGATCCAAATATGGATGCTCTTGTAGTAACTATGTTGTCACAAGAAATGAGAAAAAAGGCAATGGATAGTACACATGATGCTCTCAACATAAGGGGAAGGCCTAAAGAAAGAGGGTCCAAAGGAGATAAGAATTGGCCTAAGGACAAGTCTAAGGGAAGATCTAAAACTCTTGGAAAGAAGAACAGAGTGAAGTGTTGGAACTGTGGGAAAAGAGGACATGTGAAGAAGGAATGTAGAAATCCAAAGAAACAAGTTGATTCCTCCATAGAGAAATCCTCAAGCTCAGGTGATGAATCTTTGATTTCTTGTCTTTAGGTTATGACTAATGAAAATTGGTTAATTGATTTAGGATGCTTGTTTCATATGACTTCTCACAAGGAGTGGTTTACTACATATGAGAAATATGATGGAGGTGAGATCTACCTCAATGATAACACTTCATACCTGATTGTTGGAAGGGGTAAGGTTAAGTTGTGTTTCAGTGATGGGAGGATTAAAACTTTTCCTAGTGTTTTGCATGTTCCTGGAGTAGCTAGAAATTTGATTTCAGTTTCAAAGTTGAATGATCTGGGAATAAGTGTAACTTTTGATAAGCATGGTTGTAGATTGGTAAGAGGGAATTTGGTGATAACGAGAGGAACAAGGAAAGGAACCCTATTTAAGTTGGAAGTCAGTAATTTTGTAAACTCTGCATATGCAACTGAAAAATATGAAAATACTTGTATGCTATGGCACTGTAGATTGGGTCATATAAGTGAGACTGCTTTAAAGTCTATTTTGAATAAAAAAATTGTTAGATGGTTTATCCTATTATGATGAGAGTTTTGATTTTTGTGAACATTGTGTGTTCGGTAAACAAAATAGAAAATCATTTCCTTTTGGAAATACAAAATCTAATTTTAAATTGGAATTAATTCATACCAATGTGTTTGGTCCTGTGGATGTTGAATCAATTGGGAAATCTAGATATTTTATCTCCTTTATCGATGATGCTACAAGGTTTACTTGGTTATATTTTATGCGACATAAATATGAAGTTTTCACTAAGTTTAAGGAATTTAAAGCGTTAGTAAAAAATCAATCAGATTATAAAATTGAGGTATTAAGGTCTGATAATGGAGGGGAATACTATTCTAAGGAATTTGATGATTTTTGTAAGCATGCATAAATTGTTAGACAAAAAACTACTCCATACACTCCTCAACATAATGGTGTGGCAGAAAGGATGAATTAAATGATTATGGAAAGAGCTAGAAGTATGTTAAGTCATTCATGGCTTGATAGATACTTTTGGGAAGAAGCTATAAGTATTGCTTGTTACTTGATTAAGAGATCTCCTTGTAATGCTCTTGAAACAACAACTTATGAGATGTGGACAGGTAAGAAACCTTTTGTTTCACATTTAAGGGTATTGGGCTGTGAGGCTTATGTTCATGTGCCTAAAGAAAAATGGACTAAGCTAGATCCTAAAGCTGAAAAGTCCATTTTCATTGGATATGGTGATAATGTTAAATGTTATAAGCTATGGAATCCTCTAACCAAGAAAAGTATCTATTCTAGAGATGTGATTTTTAGGGAGCTTAGTGTTATTTCTATACCTGAACAACCAAAGGAAGAGGATAAGGGAAAGAGTGTGCATTTTGAAATTAAGAAAAAAGATGCACCTTGAGAAGAACAAAGAGATGGATTTGATGAGGAGGAAGAAGATGAGGAATTATAAGAAGTTACTA
The DNA here is from genome assembly GCA_007258455.2 of Sequoia sempervirens. NCBI lineage: Eukaryota > Viridiplantae > Streptophyta > Pinopsida > Cupressales > Cupressaceae > Sequoia > Sequoia sempervirens. The sequence continues at coordinate 190,953 of VDFB02338989.1, read as the reverse complement.
ATAGGAAGAGGTTGAGCAAGGTCAAGAACAATAAGATCCTCATACTCCTATTCTTAGAAGATCCACAAGACAATAGAATCCAGTCGACAGGTATAGCCCACTTGATTTGGGTTGTATATTTTCTTTATTAAGTGCTAACGATGAACCTAGATCTTACAGGCAGGCTCTCTCTTTAGAGGAAAATGAGTCTTGGTTGTAGGCTATGCAAAAGGAGATGAGGACATTGGAAAATTGTAACACTTGGGATCTTGCTGATTTTCCCAAAGGAAGAAAGCTCATCAGATGTTAATGGATATTTAATAAGAAATTTGGAGCATATGGTCACTTGGAAAGGTATAAGGCCAGATTAGTGGCTAAGGGCTACTCCTAGAGAGAGGGAGTTGATTTTGGTGAAATTTTCTCTCCTGTCACTAAATTAACTTCTATTAGATTCTTGTTATCTATTGCCGTTGCTTGTGATTTTGAGATAGAGCAAATGGATGTTAAAACTGCTTTTTTACATGGGGATCTTGATGAGGAGATTTATATGTGATAGCCTGACGGTTTTGTTGTGAAGGGAAAATAAAAATTGGTTTGCAGGTTAAAAAGATTTTTGTATGGTTTAAAATAGTCACCTAGAATGTGGCATTAGAAGTTTGATTCTTTTGCATTGAAGTTGGGATTTCTTAGGAGTGAAGAGGATCATTGTGTATATATTAAGGTTATTGATGATCACATTCTAATTATTATCTTGTATGTTGATGACATTTTTATTGGTAACAATAAGGTAATGATTGGTGAACTCAAGAAAGAACTTTCTAGTGCTTTTGATATGGACTTGGGGGTTGCTAAATACATTCTTGGAATGGAAATCATAAGAGATTGTGGTAATAGAAAGATTTGGTTGAGTTAGAGTAAGTATGTTGATGCTATTTTGCAGAGGTTTAATATGCATGACTATAAGCTAGTTAGTATTTCATTTCTAGTTGATACTAAGTTGAGCTTGGATATGTTTCCTAATTCTGATGATGATATTGAGGATATGTCTAAGGTTCTTTATGCTAGTTTCGTTGGTAGTTTGATGTATCCAATGGTTTGCACTAGACCAGATATAACCCAAGCAGTGGGAGTTCTAAGCAGGTTTATGTCTAACTCTAGTAAAGAGCATTGTACTTTTAAAAAAAGGGTGTTTAGATATTTGTAAGGTACTTCTGATCATTTTTTGGTTTATCATGGTACTAATAATATGGTCAAGTCATTGGACATACATGGATTTGTTGATGCAAATTGGGCAAGTGACTTGGATAGTCAAAGGTCCACTAGTGGGTATGTGTTTACTTTGTTTGGAGGAGCAGTGAGTTGGATGAGTAAAAGGCAGGCTAAAGTTGTTTTATCCACCACTGAAGCAGAGTATATGGTTGTTACTCATGTTTCTAAGGAGGAAGTATGGTTACAAAGGTTGTGTGTAGGTATTGGTCTTGATTGCAATATTGTTTAGGTTAATTGTGATAGTCAAAGTGAAATTCATTTGGCTAATTTGGCTAAAAATCTGAGGTATCATGCTCGCACTAAACATGTTGATATTCAATATCATTTTGTTCATGAGTTGATTACTAACAATTAGATTGAGTTGAAGAAGATTGACACACAAGAGAATGTTGCAAATCATGTTCTTACCAAACCTGTGAGCACAGAGAAATTTACTTGGTGCAGGAAGGCCATGGGACTTGCTACTTGTACCTAGTTGATCCCATGACGGTTTGATTCCCCTAGCTCTTGCAAGGTATTTGACAAGTGGGATAATGTTGGGAATTAAGGTGTCTCAACCATGACAATTCCTAAGTTGTTTATTTATTATTATTCTACATTTTCCCATGGATAAATATTATTTATGTTATTAAATAATTATGCTCCATCAAAAGTGGCATGAGATTTTGAGTTGGCACATTTGCCACATGTTAGTACCTTGAAAAATAAGTTATTAGTTGTCAAAAGATGCCCACTTAGTGGTATAACATGGCAAACCTATTTTTAAGGATGTTATGATAGATTCTATGACAACTGCAAGGGATAAAAGTGGGGGATATCATTTTGGACGTGAGAATCATCTATGACACACGTAAGAGAATCTTTGCATAGCTATTGATGGTTTATGATGCATGTAAGAGCATCTCCTATTTTATAAAGATTCTTATGACATCTTGTAAGGTGTAATGTCATGTAAGAGACCATGTTTAGCATGTAAGGGGTTGAATGGATTTTTACCATGGTACTTCCGAATCTTGTTTTGACCCATGGTAATGTTTTATGGTGGTATTTTTAGCCCCCATGAGTCTATATATTGAGTGGTTGAGTTGGAGACACTATGAGATGTTTTACAGGTACACAAATGTTGCCGAATTGAAGAGGAGTTAGATTGATTGTATTGTGAAACACCATTATTGTTAATACAACTATTCATCTCTTCTTTGGTGGAATTTTTTTTCTTCTGAAAGGGTTTCTCCATGTAAACACTGTGTTATGTGTTGTGCTTTCTATTCTTGCATTTCATTGTTATAGTTGTTTAAATCTCCATATGGTTTACACTACATAATCTAGTTTACTGTAATTTGCTAAAGCTTCCATTATAGCTATTCCTCTACCATTTTTGCAACAAATTTCTAGGTTTGGATTCTATAGCCTCCCAAGGGTAGAGGAAAGGTGATCCTTTTGTCATATTGGGCTTGTCCCTCTAGATTTCTATCTATCCACTTTCATAATAAAGGTGTTTCTATATGATCTTACAAAGTACTTGTACTTAATTATGTGGTGGGCCTACATCTACACACCTATTCTAAATAATTAAGTCATGCTTGTCTTCCACTTTCTTCAATTTGTGCTATTCTAGTGACACCATTGGCCTTTTTCGCCTTAATACTTATTACCCAAGAGTCAATATTCAAACAACTATTTTGTCTTCTGAGTGTATTATATCCAAAACTAAAAAATTAAACACGAAAAATCACTTAGAACACCTAATTTTAGGAAAAAATCTAGAATCACGCATTTGAGCATTTCTGTGATGTAATCATTCAAAAAAACCAAAGTCACACAATTGAGGTCTTTTGCACTGCATCTATATCTTGTCACACATGCAAAAATAGAGTCACAAAATTGTAGCTTTCTGTAGAGCATCTACTTTTTACACTGCATCTATTTTCTATAACACATATGTGTTATGAGCCACATATGTAGCTTTCTATAACACATTTACTTCAAAAAAACTAAACAAACCCAAAGCAACATAACTGTCTAGATCTATAAGGCATTTGGCACTATCATACAATTGTCTAGTTGTGTCACATATCTATTACTATTCTATAACATAATTGCTGCTTTCTATATTGCATCTAAAGCTTTTTGTACTACATCTAAAAATTTCTTTGAGGCATTTGTTCACACTGAGAAATTAGGCTTTAATTTTAAGGATCCAGACTTCAGACCTTATTAACATAGTGATTTGACACATAGACCCAAGACTTGTCAGATTAATATTGCACTTTGGTATTTTCCCACTTTCCTTAGCTTAATTTCACCTTTAGAATAATTGTTGTCATCCAACATCATAGACATCGACCTTTGTATTATCAAGACCAATCATATTTTGATCATACCATAGTTATCCTTCGAACGTCTTGACCTCATTCTCTTTCATCATCCAATCAATAGTAGGACCTATAACTCATAAGTCTAGTGTAATTTCAACTTTTATCAACCATCATCTCTATCTTTATCCTTTTGAGGTCTAGATATTTCCTTTGATTACCTTGGTCTATCATAATTTTTCAAGTATCCTTTCAAGATTAGAAAAATTCAAAAAACATAGCATAAGTCCATTATTATTTGCAAACATCCTTTAAAATAAAAAATCCCCAAAACATATCGTGAGTTCCTACTCATTTTGCATCCTTTAAAATTAAAAAAAAAATCCAAAATCATTTTAACATCATAAAATCCAAGAAACTAAAATAATCCAAATATTACAAAAAATCATAAAAAAACATCTTTAGCATATCAAGTCTTATATGGTCAAGACAAGGTTGGAGAGAAAAAGAAAACAAATGGATCCTACAAGTGACCCTACTTTTAATCTCACTAGCCTGATGCACTTTGGGTCATCCTAAAATGAACAACCAAAATTACAACCTGAAACTACATCATCTTTTGATAATGAGTTTAACTTGAGCAATGTGGAAAAAAACCTAATTAAAGAGGAGATTGATGACACTTTGCAAGATCCCCAAATATTGTGAATAATGAATGCACTCATATCTACTTATCCTAAAAAATGCTATTTATTTCTTGCACAAAACAGAGATAGACTTTCTATAGATTTTGACTTTTCCACCATAATAGAACAAGTGTCAAATATGGTGTCTCAAGAACAAGGTTTCGTTAATGTGACGCCTCCATCACACAATCCCACCTTGCAAAAATTGAATACAAGTACACTACTTGGAATGACCTCCCATAATGTGACAAGTGTAAACATACCCGCCACCTTGACATTTGGTCAAAAATTCACGAACCCACTCTACCACATGTTACCAAAATCTCAAACTACAACATAATCGAACAATACAATTCTTGTGACTCAATACAACATAAATCAAAATCCACCCAACCAAAATCAAAGGACAAAAACTTTGTTTCCAATGTCATAGGTAAACACGACATACACTTCAAAAAATAAAAATATACCCACAACCTAGACTTGAACATTCGTTAGATCAAATCGAAGCTTGAACCAACTACCACTACCACAACAACCTAACCCAAATACGACATTCACATCTCACTTTAACCAAACCACATAGCCTATGCAACATCAATTGAACACACAAAATATCCAAACTTCCAACTCAATGGAAAACCATCAGAACACAAACCTGTTTGTAGATCCTCTACAAATCCAAACAAACATGACCCCTATATCATCGTCACCAAAAAAGATATTGGATCAATAATTACAAAGCTTGCAACAACAGGTCATGAGCATGTAGGTAATTGGAACCAAATAGACTTACACAATTGAGGAACTATGTCCTTACCCTTTTGATCAAAGTACATACATGCCACCTTTCCCTGCAAAATTTGACGTACCAAAATTTGACAAATACAAGGGGAAAGGAGATCCTATAGAGCATGTGGGGGAGTTTCAAATTTTTTTTTTAGATGTTTCTTATGATCACACCTACTTGATGCACATTTTCCCACATAGTCTTGGAGGGGAAGCACTAGAATGGTTCACTCATTTACCTCCCAACATAAGGACTTCGAGTGAATTGGATAACAAGTTCATCACACTCTTCTGCTACAACATTGAGTGCAAAATAAACACCATTAAATTATACAAAACCAGATAGAAGTTGAGGGAGAATCTTTTGCTTCATTTTTAGAGAGATGGAGAAGCCTTGTGGGTAAATGTCCTTGTCACATATCAAAAAAGCAATTGGATTAAATCTTTGTGGAGAACCTTAACTCAAAAGTGATATTTCATCTCCAAATTCATTGTTCAAACATATTTGAGGACGTTATTAAGAAGGGCCTCTCTATTGAGAAAACCATCATTGCAAAAGGGCTGGTGAAAATTTTCAAAGAGAACAACAATCCAAGCATTTCAAATAATAAAAGAAAATTTTGGTCTTGTAAAAAAATGTGATAAATGATGGTGTGGTGGATTTAAAAGTGATAAACAAGGCTTACTCTATTGTTAGTCTTAAAGAAACTTCCACACCCAACAATAGTCAATCAAAAAATCATGAGCAATTGATAAATGCAATTTAGAACAATGCAAAGGTACAGTCCTCTGAGGACTAATACAAACCCAAGATGAAAATTCACACCCCTCAGGGAACCCATTGAATCAACTTTGAGGAAGCTATTGCAATCCAATGTTATTGAACTTTTGAAAATAAGACATTATGATCCAAGACCTTTCAAACCATCTTGGTGGAATGACCACGACTTTTGTGACTATCACATGATCAAAGGGCATAAAATGTCTACATGCTTTAAACTCATGAACATAATTCAAGATCTCATAGGCCATGGAGACATAGTGATTGATATCCTTTAGGGTGATCTCTCAATGATGATCGTTAACATATATTCCATGTTCCTATGTTCTGGATAGGGCGCAACCTCCGCCTGTGGATGTACCGCGACCGAACCAATCTCATACTTCTGTGTCACTTTTGAATACTTTAACAGTCAGGGTGAAGTTCAGATTATAATGTACCGTCTCAACTGTCCGCCTGGTATGAAAATAATCCCGAGGATTTAGATCCAGTGATTTTGTAAGGGGCCACTTCCAAATCCTAACTGGGAGAACCACCTATTATCATAATCCTGCATCATTTAGGAGATAATTTCGGATCTAGATCCATTCTCGAGTTACTTGGTGTAGGCCCGCCGGATACGTATAAACATTCATATATTGTTATCTGAGTAAGATCTTCAATCCTTGGGTAATGCCTAAATCCACTTTAAACCATATATGCAACATATCTACCATACTAACTATATGTTTAACGGAGCTTACGATCTCTTCACAAAAAACCTCAACATAATGATGCTCTCCATCATGAAATATTTATCAATAAAAACAAAACCAGATGAGTCTTGGTAGATGGCGAAGTAGGCCTAAACATTTTTACTCTAAAATTGGTCACCACATTGGGATTCTCTAAAGCATGTATTGATACATGAAAATGGATCATCATAAGAGCCTATGATGATGTAGATTGCTCTTCTAAGGGTCTTATCACCGTTCCCATCATATTTGGTCTAGCTATTCAAGAGATAACATGCCAAAATTTGGACTTGGACCTTGCTTACAACCTTCTACTTAGTCATCCATGGATTCACACCACGAAGGCTATTCCTTCCATGTATCATCAATGCTTAAAACTCGCGTACAATGGAACTAAAATAATGATATCAAGTGAACCCAATCCTTTCCAATATTACAATAATTTGAAAGGGAATCCTAAACATCAATTTCCTATCAATAGGGAAGCCTCACCATCCATCTCATCTTGTTACAATGATCCCACATCATTATCTAAATCTTCTGATCCACCCAAATCCTTTCCTGAAAACAAGGTCAAGGTCCAAGACAAAGAATGTGGTGAACATAAAATTGAGAAACCATTTTTCATTGGTAAGTTTCCCACCTCACCAAAATCTTATGGTAAGCCACATCCTATCCAAAAGGACCCTAAGGTCATCATTCAATATTAGCCTCCCACTACTTTCACTAAGTGGGGTGAACTAGGCAAGGAATTTGTAGATGATGACATCTCTACTTGGATTTACAAGGATGAAGAAGATGCAACACCTACTCAATTACCTATTGAACAATATGGTAAGGGATTCACTATCATGAAACAAAAAGGTTACGATGGATATAGTGGCCTAGGATTACAGAAACAAGTAATGATGGAACCTATTTAACTTAAAAGCTTACCTAGGAACAAAGGGATTGGGTATCAACCATTAAAATTGAATGCTCCTTGTACTAAGTTACTTTCAAGTAAAGACGCTAATGTTTCTAATGATATCAAGGCTTCTAGGGATAATACTAAGACCAATACTCCTAAGAACTAACATACCGATGGTCGATCTTGGATTGAAACCTTTGGGGACCCTAAAGATTCCTCAATCTTTATCATATCTACCTCATCCCTAAGATTTTTTAATATCGATGATAACTTACCCTTAATCCATCCACAACTAATAAATTGGGATCAACAAGGACCACCAAGATTGGATATTTTTGAAAGCAATGAAACTATAGTTGAGTTTATGGGGCTTCAAGAGGGTATACCTCAAGGTGATCATAAAGATGGATTTACCATAGACCTTGACATTGCTGCCTACTTTGGTGAGTCTACTCCACCTTCCAATTGAAAAAGTGAGAAAACAAAAAAGAATGGGTCTTCAGGTGAAATCCAAAAGACGCCTTTAGACCAAGAAAAAGTAGAGATAAAGGACATATCAGAGGGTGAAAACCTCTCTGGGGTGCCCAAGGATGGAATGTTAGATATACTCCCTACGAGTCAAGAGAAATATCCACTTTTGGTAGAGAAATTAGAGGACATCAATACTAGTACAACTAAGAATCCCATGATTATAAACTTTGCAAATTCTTTAATAGAGATAGAAAGGCCAAGTTTCATTAGCTTCTCCAAATGACAAATCATTTTTTCTTGGTCTTATGCTAACATGCTTGGACTAGACCCTAAATTAGTCCTTCATCACCTGCTTCTTTTCGCAAATGCAAAACCTGTCAAGAAAAAACTAAGAAAAAGGCATCCCTAGATTGCTTTATTGGTTAAAGTTGAGCTAAAAAAGTTTTTAGATGTTAGCTTTATTAGACTGATAGACTATGTTGAATGGATATCAAATCTAGTACTCATTACCAAGCCAACTAAAGGAATCCAAATATGCATGACTTTAGGGACCTAAATAAAGCCTATCCTAAAGATTATTTCCCCTTACCAAACATTGATATCATAGTAGATCTAACAACTAAATACGAGATGTTGTCACTCATGGATGAATTTTTTGGTTATAACCAAATAAAATTTTATCTTGAAGATCAACACAAAACAACTTTTACTTGTCCTTTGGGTACCTATTGTTGGAATGTAATTCCCTATGGCCTTGAGAATTTTATAGCAACTTATTAGAGGGCTATGACTACAATATTTCATGATATGATGCATACCCTTATGGAAGATTATGTTGATGAATTATTAGAAAAATATATCACAAGAGAAAGTCATTTGGATGTTCTTGAAAGAATTTTCACCAAGTTGGAATAGTACAAAGTCAAATTCAATCCAAAAAAGTGTCTTTGGAGTGAACTCTGGAAAACTCCTTGGATATATCATCTCACAAAAGGTATTGAAGTTGATCCTGTGAAGGTGAAAACCATCATTGATATGCCACCACCGTCTAACCTAACTTAGTTGCATAGTCTACAAGGTAAATTATAGTTCATTTGTAAATTCATTGCACAATTAATAGACAAATTCCATCCTTTTCATTTTGTACACTTTCTTCATAAGGGTGTTCCATTCACATATACTAATCACTGTCAACAAACCTTTCAACAACTCAAGGATTATTTGTTATTACCACTAGTCTTAATGCCACCCACTGAATGAAAATCACTAATCCTATACATATTAGCTATGCCATTGGTATTGGGAGCTCTCTTATCACAATAAGATGAAGAAGAAAAAGAAAGAGCTATATATTACACCAGTCATATACTTGTGGGGTATGAACTTAACTACACTCCTATTGAGTGCACATGGTTTGTTGTTGTCTTTTCCACACAAAAGCTTTGACATTAAATGTTAAATCATCAGACTAGGATCATAGAAAAGATAGATCCTTTAAAACATATTCTCAATAAAGAAACTCTCACAAGTAGATTGACAAAATGGGTAATGATTTTGAGAAAATTTGACATCGAATATGTTGACCAAAAAGAAATAAAAGGAAAAATAATAGATAATCAACTAGCAGATGCTTCTACCAAAATAGATCATCCTCTTGTATCATATTTTCTTAATGAAGCAATTTTCATGTTAATGACATATGTAACATGGAAATTGTACTTTGATGGATCCTATACCCACCATGGTTCTAGAGGAGTTATTTTCATTAAACCACAATGGGACACAATCCCTAAGTCTTATAGAATAACATTATTGTGTACCAACAACATTGCAAACTAACTACCTTGTCTATGCTATTGCTTACTATTATGGTTTCATAGATTTTTTTTGAGCATCCATAGTTTGTTGTGCTGGTCCACCTTTGCAAGCACATGCCTCCATGTGAAGTAATTGCATCGTGCTACTTATGTTGACTTTCTAAACAACTATATTGTACAATTGAAATTTTGTCATCTATCAACATCTAGTTATTAGCTATGGAATTTGAAGTAATGCTTTGAGTTTGAATGATGTGTA